>CM054115.1:44105187-44301345 GCA_028673005.1 Tanypteryx hageni | reverse complement strand
ACCCAATTTGCTTTTCTTTTCCTGATTGTTTTTATTGGCATCCTTTCTTCTCCCACCATTTCTAATACTTCTTCATTTCTCATCCTCTCTGTCCATTTCACCTTCATCATTCTCCTCCATACCCAAATCTCAAAACTTTCTAAATATTTATCCTCCTCTCTCCTTATCGTCCACGTCTCTGCACCATAGAGAGCTATGCTCCATATGTAGCATTTTGCTAATTTCTTCCTTGTTTCTAAATTTATATACTTGCTTGTGAGAAGCTCCTTCACGTTTAAATGCTGCTTTTGCCATTGCAATCCTACTTCTGATGTCTTGTGTACTAGTTCCATCCTGCGCTAAAATACTGCCAAGATATTTGAAACTACATACTTGTTCCAATTTTTGGCCATTTACCTTTATATTTAATTCTTTATGTTCATTTGAAACCAACATGACTTTCGTTTTTTCAGCGTTGATCTTTATTTCATATTGTTGACCAACCTCCACTAGTCTGTCTGTCATCCTATGAAGTTCTTTCTCGACTTCTGCTATTGATCCCTGATCGTCTGCATATTTAATGGTGGTAATTCTTTCACCTCCTATCTTAAATCCTTTCTCTTCCATCAGCACTTCTTCTGTTATTATTTCTGCATAAATATTAAATATTGCTGGTGAAATAGGACATCCCTGCCTCACTCCCCTCCCTATTGAAGTACTTTTTGTTTCTTCTCCTTCAACCCTGACTCTAATCTTTTGATCAAAGTAAAGGTTTTTAAGCAGTCTTTTATCTTTCCAATCTATTCCAATTTTGTTTAAAATACCCAGCATTTTATCCCATTTCACTCGGTCAAAAGCTTTCTCCCAATCTACAAAACAAAAATACATATCTTTATTGACTTCTAGCGCTCTTTCTACCATCATCCTCATACATCCTATAGCATCTCTAGTCCCTCTTCCTCTTCTGAAACCAAACTGATTATCTTGCAGCTACTTTTCTATTTTACATTCAATTCTTTTGGTTATTATTCTGGTTAGAACTTTAGCTGTATGAGAAATTAAATAGTTCGGTAATCCTTACAACTTTTTGCAGTTCTTTTCTCCAGTGGTACCATAACAACATCTAAAAAATCTTCAGGCCATATGCCAGTATCATATACTTGGTAAAAGAATTTTGTGAGTTGCTTAACTGCTTTCGACTCCAAAACCTTAAGAAACTGGTATATCATCACTCCCAACGGCCGTCCATCTTTTCATGTCATCAATTGCTCTTTTAATTTCATACTCGAAAATACTTGGTCCTAGCTGGTCTTTTTCCTCATCCTCTTTTTTATTTAATTCAATATTTCTTGGCTTTCCTTCTTTGTCATACAGCACTTCAATGTATTCTTTCCGGACACTCTTTACATTGTCTGGCTCCGAGACTATTTTACCACTTTTGTTCATGATTCCTTTACGTCCTATCTTTCTTGCCTTTTTCTTGAATAGTTCCCTTGCTTTGCTACACATGAGGTATATTCTACAAATTCTTTCACATTCGACAATCTCCTCGCATTTCTCATTTATCCACTGTTCTCTGGCTATAATATATATAATATACACATAATACGGAATTACATCTTTCTGGCTTACGAATATGGCTGCTCTGTGCTGCACTCTTTCTAATTGAATTATATGTTCCTTTTCGTACGAATCCCATGCATGAGGCGTATTCCACTTGTGGTCTAACCAGGGATAAATAACATGTTTCACATACTTTTTCTGTAGTGTTCCGTGCTATTCTACCAATGAAAGCCAGTTTATTGTTGGCCGCGCCTATAACTCGACGGATGTGCATGTCCCACGAAAGATCTCGACAAATGGTTATTCCTAAATATGTTACATACTCGGCTGCTTTAATATTTATTCCATCTATTTTATACTCGAAACATACTTCTATGTTCTTACTTTTCCATAACGTAACTGCGGCACATATAGTGTAATCAATTTCAATTTTCCATTCTTTGCACCACGTTTAAATGGCTATTAAGTCTTCAAGCAGCGACTGATGGTCCTCCTGGTTTTTCATTTCTTTATATAGAACGGTATCATCGGCAAAAAGTCTAATTTTACTACGAACTACCGTGCAGATATCATTCACATAGATTAAGAAAAGTAGAGGGCCCAATACACTTCCCTGAGGAACACCCGACGCAACTTTAACGGGGGACGAGTATTTCCCATCGATGGCAACTCTCTGTTCTCTAATCGAGAGGAAATCCCTCACCCAACTAACAACTTTTGGATTGATACCATATTGTACTAACTTCACAATTAACTTCTTATGAGATACTTTATCAAACGCCTTCCTGAACTCTCTCCGCATCGCAACAAATCATCCACGAACAGGCCAAGCTGCGTTTCGCATAATCTACCTCTCCGGAATCCGTGCTGGCATCCGCTAATCAATGAGTGACTATCTAAATAGCGCATTACAGAACAAAAGATTATATGCTCAAGTATCTTGCACGATAATGAATTAGGGAAATTGGCCTATAATTTTCGGGGTTCTCTTTGTCGCCGCCCTTATGCATGGGCGTAACTTGTGCCATCTTCCAATCTTTTGGAACTACACCTACGGTAATTTATTTCTCGAATATAATTTTTAAATACGGAGCGATTTCATAAGCTAACTCTTTCAATACTCGCGCGGGTATTTCATCCGGCCGAGGAGATTTACTTGGTTTAACTGAATAATACAGTTTTCGGAAAATATCAAATCTTCCATCAAGTCGCCCTGATGCATAGGAATAGTGGTTTCACATTCATCGTCATTAGGATTAAAAGCCTTCTGAAAGTGTTGATTTAAAAGGTTTGCTTTCTTCGCACTATCGTGAACTACATTTCCCGTTTCCGATCCCTGTGACGCAATAGTCGGGCCTCTACCTTGAACTTCTCTGACGTAAGAACAAAATGCTTTCGGGTTCTCTTTCAAGTTATCCTGTAAAACCTTCTTTTTGTAATTGTTAAACGCATTACGCATTGACACTCTGGCTATGGAGCGCGCCTCCTTGTATTGCTGCCTTAACGTTGCAATTTGTTCGACCGTAGCTGTTGAGGATGTGTCATTTACACGAGTGGAGTTTTCTTTGCCGTCGGAGAGCGCTCCTAACTTCCTGGTTGTACCATCTAGGTTCTGCATTTTCACGCTTCAGTTTGCTTGGAATAAATATATCTGTACACTCTCTCATCATATCTCTGAACATGCACCAGGATTCTTCCGCGTCTGCTATATCTGTTACCTCGCAGAAATTAGTATATGTATTTCGCAGAAAAGACCTAAATCTTGTGAAATCGGCTTTGGCGAATACATAAAGCTTTCTTTTAGCCTTAACCTGTTTCTCAATGTTTAGCTGAAACTCCACGTACACTGCCTTGTGATCGCTTATTCCCTCAGCAACAGATACTCTATTTATACGCTCAGGAAGATTAGTAGCCAATAAATCTAATATATTATTAAATCTCGTGGGAAATCTCACTAACTGATACAATAAGTGTTTGCCGAAAGTTTCAAGTAAAGCTTCGCAAGATTCATGCTCTCTCCAACCGGGATAAAAGCAATTATGCCTCCAATCAATTGACAGAAGATTGAAATTGCCCCAGATTATAATGGCTTTATCTTTATTAATCGAACTTAGCGTCGCCACTTGTTTCTCTAGATAATAAATAGTTTCCACGCTCGCATTGATGGTCTATAAAAGGCGCATATATTTACAGTTTTACAGTCACTCCCTTTCACACTACACCAAACACTTTCGACTTCGTCGTCATTAATCTGTATTGGATAACTTTCGTATTTATTGCTAACTGCTATAAAGACTCCACCTCCCGACCGGATACATCGATCTTTTCTAAAAACGCTACAGTCACGAGGAAAGATCTCCTGACTGGCTATGTCCGCCGTTAGCCAACTTTCGGTACCTATTATTACGTCAGCACGCAGACTGCGAATAAGATGTTCAAGTTCGGCCTCCTTCTTGCGAATGTTGCGACAGTTAATCGTGATGATTTTCAGTTTATCGCTATTACTACGTATGCCTCACAATTGGTAATCTTTAAAGGCAAATAGATACGGAGGGCTATTTCTACATTTGGGAAGTTTTTATGACGTTTGACTCCATAATAATTTTATAATACCAAAGTAATGTACTTTATTCTGGGTTCCTTTCAATTTTAGATAAATTTGAAAAACATATAAGTTGAAGAAATTCCTCTTTGAATTCATTAAGAAGATTGCTCGGATATTTTGGCAAATGATATTAATTTTTCTTTCACATCTGAATGGAAAAGTGTACTTGAAAAATTTGTTATAACTGCGAAAATGTTATTTATATTCTCAAAAGCTCTTACACGATGCTTTATGGAACTTGTTAATTTATCAATAATTGGATATAAGCTATTGATCCTGAAGTTCTCTTTATAGGTGAACAATTGGGCAGATTCGTCATCACAGGTTTTTTCTTTTTCGGCATTTATCCGCTTTATATGAATTATTGGATGTTACTTTCATACCTATTAGTTCATTTTTATCGGAATTATTTCAAACTTGCTAAAATATAGTTTCTAAGCTCGTCATCAAATTAACAGCAGTTGAAAGATCAATTGTTGCACTTGGCAGAGTTTGACTAGATCTATCCAATGGTTGCAATATGTCATTACAAAGGTTGCACATAATCCCAGTCTCTAAATACGTCATTGTATCCATTAATATTCCCGCATCTCTTCTTGTTCCCGGCTTTTGTGTAGTACCGTCTTTTATTTTTCCGAGTTCGTTAAGAATATGCGAATAACCTAAAACTAGCGCATTTACGGTAACGGCATTAGCACTCCAGCGGGTATTTGAAAGCGATTTTGGAACAGGACATGCCTTTGGTAATGCGGTTATAAGAATAGCCCAACGATTGGTCGAAGGGGAAAAAAGTTATAAATTTCTTGGATAAGTCAAAAAAAGATATAGTTTCAGCGCAACAGTTTACAACTGATTGTCCAACAAGATTCAATGAATGTGCCTCACATGGTACGTAATCTACCAAAGAATTTTTTTCCCAAATTTTTGCTTGCATTTCTGAATATTTCCCACTCATATTGCTGGAATTGTCGTAACTTTGACCACGACTGAGGCAAATATTAATTCTCTGATAAATACTTCAGTAAATATTCCGCAATATTCTCCTCCGTGTGATTACTGATGTCTATATAGATCATAAAACGTTTAACTGAGCCTATAGGCAATACATATCGCAAAATGACGGTGAGTTGACCGACATGAGATATGCCGGGTGTGGAATCGAAGAATACAGAACAAAATGTTTCAATTTTTATTTCTTTAACAATAAAATCTACTGTCTTTTTGCTAATATTAAAATAAATCCATTGCAAATTGTTTTCGACAAATAGGACGTATGTCCTTTCCCGCGATTTGCATATTCTTTTATGTTGGGAGCGAAAAGGATCAAACTTAGCAATTAATGCCAACATACCGAGATAATTTCCGTTGTGTTTAGATCCAACTACTTCATCGGATCCACGAAATGGCAAACCACGGTCTGCAAGAAAAATTATTGTCTCTACTACGTGAGGCAAAAGGTTTTTCCTGTATGAACTAACTTCCAAGAATTTCTTCTCTAATTGAGTATCTATTCTTCCAATTATTCTTTTACGAACCCAGAATCTGCCAACACAACGTATGTTGCTCATTTTCTGCGTGGTTATTAATATAACTAGAATTATTTCAATCATCGAAACCATCACAGAAAGATCCTCTCATATTGTCATCGGCAATTAGGCGAAAGTAAAAGCAGAAAACTTTTTCAAGAATGGAGAATATATAAGCCATTTCTATTTTGCAAACTTCATTATTATGTTTCGTATATTCAAACATTGATTTCCTAAGGTAACGACACTGCTTTGAGTACATACGTTTTGTAAGTGAGAAATTCTGACACTTTGATGTCCTTCTTCAGTTGAATCAGAAATAAGCGTTCTCGAAGATAGATCCCACTCATCAGAACCCGTAGAGTAAGAGACATCAGATTTTTTACCATCATCTGGGTTAATTGTGCGTGTTGTTAATGAAATTTCAGGAATAGCTGGAGATATGTGGATTTTTCAGTATTTAATGGACACGCAGTTACAGAGCTTTGAACTTCAGGTAGGCTGCAAAGGACGGATGAGGTATCTGTATGCGACAATGGTGAAAAATAATTTTGAAGGGAAAGAGTTCATTTTAGTGCACCTTTGCTTCTGTCGTTTCTCTTTAGCTTCATTTAGCTTGTGCCACCCTCCTTTCTTGGAAATTTTGTAAAACAATTCTATGAGTATTATATATCTAAATCATTGTCAACTTTTTTTACAAATACTTAGACACTAGTTTTAATTGAAGGGTACCTACTTATTTATTTATTATTAGGTGCGATTGTTTTAGCTTAAAAGATTTATCCAAATTTTTAGCTTGTTACCACCAATACTGGATACACTACATACTGTCCGTACTTCTATGAAGTTTAAACACGACTGCAACTGCTTCGTTCGGCTTAGTTCAACTACGTCTATGCTTCTAACCAATAACAATCAAGTATCAGAGGTCACGTGCGGCTACTGCAAATCCGTAGTCGAACGCAGTGCCGACGCGTACTTTTGCGAGGCCGAGGGCAAGAATAAAGTACGAGACCATTAGTAATATACCCCCACCTCCAGATTTGAGAGAAACGATTTTCTTTTTAAATGTAATCGCTAAAATATTTATAAGGAAACCATAAAAAGACTTTAAATATCTTCTTAGCACAGAGCCGAAATTCTCGAGGGCCTAAGGCTATAGCCTTTTTAGCCTATAGGTTAATCCGGCCCTGTATACATGTATGCATGTACATGTGCACGTATATTTGCATGTAGATGTTCATGTATATTTCATGAACATTTGTACGTAAATGTGTATACACCTAAGGAGGTTGAAGGCTAAAGAATAAAATATCCAAGTCCTCCTTTTGGCTCTCATCCAGTGTCTTTCCTCTCATCCCATTCATTATCCTCAACCCTTCCTTGGCTCTATCTCGTCCATTTGTTTAAGATCCATTTGGAGTGAATCCCATCCCCTTCATCTCGGGGAGAAAAATAAGAAGGCGAGAGTGCGGATGAGAAACCGATTCGTCTCCCGGCGTTGTGGAGGGCGTTAAAACGTGATTTACGCGGTGCTTTAGTATTTGCTATCCGCGGGGCTCTTTATTTCTTCCCCTTCCCTTTCCCCGATGTCGCCGTTTCGAAGGAAAGAGCTTGCAGGTCAAAATATAAATTCACGTCTTCGTTTGCGAGAGATTGTCGAGGGTTCCTCGACCTCGCTTCCGAAACTTCTTTTTTGCTGCAGATGATAGAATAGCCGCGTCGAATTTATTTACCTCTTCTTTCCCGGATACATAGAGAAATATGACTGGAGATATAAAAAAATGGCCAAGTCCTTATAATTGTTTATTATCGTACGCCCCCTGAAAGATAAATCGTTTCCTAATAGGTAGCGACATTCAACTTTTTTTGTCGTTTCGCTTTAAGCATTTTCTGTATAAACGTGTACCCGCAGTATATTTTAACCCTTAACCCAAAGTATGGGTACCAGAGACCAATACGATTATTTTTATTTGTCACGTTGGCCACACTGCCAATACACAATCCCCTGCTGCTCAATATCTACATAGCAGTTCGTGTTGATGACACTAAATTTATTCTTAAAATGCACTGTATGACCAATACTTCTAATATTAATTTTCAAATTCATACTTCGGGTTAAGGGTTAAAGCGATAATGATTTGATTTATACAGTTAATTCTTTTCCAGCGAGTGTTTTTTCAACGCGGATTACATCAAACACGGATGAGTAAATATGACCCTCATTTATTGAACGCATGGAAAATGTCATTATAATGCGTCCCGGACTGGTCGCACGCGTCTTTTCACGCTATAGGAACTCGTGATTTATTTCCATAAGCTATGGAATTCGCGCAGCGTGGTTTCCCCCAGCAGCATACTCTTCCAAGAAAACAACAGCCGCGTTGCGCAATGGGCCACTCTATTCGCATTAAAATAGGTCGCTAATGCGTAAAACTTAATGATTGCAAAACAAAGTGACATACCTATTTCTGTTTCGGTATATTTTTCCAACGCTACCAAAGCAGCCGAGGGCGACCACTCACACGAAATAATACCACGCGGCATCTCAAAAGGTCAAATTAAACAGAAACCAAAAGGAAAAGTTGTTTCTCCTACTATGTTTATTGTTTTCACTCCAGTTAATATTTATATAAACATGATCACCGCCTCATCAGTAAAAATAAAAGATGATTTTTCAGGGACGAATTTAGAAACTTACCGGAGGGTGGGGGAAGGGTGATCGCACCAGTCGCCCCTTCATCCTACTGAATCCGCCACTATCCTTTTGTTCTAGGAAATCCCTGCCCCTGTTCGAGTATTTCTACCCCTTGTCCTATGTAACTGATCTGCAGCGCAGAATCAAGGAATTTTACGCGGAATAGGTTTTAAGAATGCATCCAGAGGAGGGCAATGAGTATACTCAATTGGAGCCAGCGATCACCCCCATCGACCTCTCCCTCTTTGGATCCAGATGCTGTGATTTTTTAATATCATATTTTGGATTAAACCCCAGAGGTTTGATGGCTAAATTATCGACTTGAAATCTATAAAAAGTTAAAGATCACCGCGTATTTTAAATGTCACTCTTTTCGTGGTGACCTTCTTTCGGCGTGTTTTATATTTTTCATTTAAAATAGAAATTATTAAGGCATTGAACCATAACTATCGAGGCATTTTCAATTTTAGATGTCACGATAAATTCAGAAAGACAACTTTTAAAACTTGAACATGGGTCTAACAATGCAGTAGATTATACGCTGTTAAACGACCACTCAAGAAGTTTGAAAGATCATGTCATTAAACGTTTTCCACCTTCAGCAAAACTTCAATACACTGATAATGAGGTTATCGAAAGCTAAGATCCAAATTCTATACAATCGATTGAGTGAACAATTAAATCGAGGTTATGAAGAATGAGGAAGGTAGGACAGTTGATTATCATTTCCGTGACTAAGCGGAGCATCATTATTACCCCAAACGTGTACTTTTAAAAGTAATTTCTGAATTCCGACATTAACTTTATTTAGCTTCCATTTAATCCTTATAAACATGCTATATAGCATAATTAGAAAGTTTCAATTACATATGTAAAATAATTTCGTAATCAACTGCGATTTTATACATGGAATACCGAAGTTTCCAAGCTTTAAAACTCAGATACGTTTACATCATAACAAACCAAAAGACGCAGTTGACACTGCAGACAAAATGACCAGAGAGTATTACTGCGTACGGTCAAATAAAAGATGGCCGCTACGCATTTTTAATTATAGAAATTGCGGCTCCAGATGCTTTGATTGGAAAATATGACAGAAGGCGGCGCAGAAATTTTCTTCGTCAATTAGCTTACGAACTAGCTGAATCCTATTTATTAGACAAATATAAAAAATATGTGAACATTCACTCATTCACCAATCAAGGATTTGCTTACAAATAAAAATTATTCTTAAACCCGAAGGACTCCAATTTCCCTAAGAATAGATAGGTAAATAGGTTTTTTATCCTTTTTCCATCTTTAGGATTAGTGCTTGTGCGATTGGGTGAGTGAATGTGTGAGTGACTTCAGGTCCCTGGGGTGGAGTAACACCCTCTAAATCTGTAAGTTTGTATTTTTCATTTTCTTTGACTTTTCACCTCCTTTCTTCCTTTTTTCTCCCTTTTTCCCGTGTCTCTAATTTTTGAACTTTCCGGTTAAGGAGTTAGATTTCTCATTTAACTTCCCTAAGAATAGATGGTGTGGTTTTTGCCCCCAAAATAAGGGTACAAATCAAAAATACCTTGCTCTTTTTGTTAAAAAATAATTTGTATATTACGCAGGAAAGGAAGAAAATAATATTTTGTCTGGATTGCAATAAAGACTAAATTTTTATTTTTGTTTCTAAAAAATATCATAGTTTTAATATTTTTCCACTAACAATAAACCATGAAGCTAAGAAAAATTCATTATTAATGGTCTTGTTCAAATCTGTCCAATTTTTCTGTCAATATGTCTAAATAAATATGGGGTTCAGGAGATACCCCGCTCAGTTTCCGACGTAACTTTTTGTACTCGGTCACGTTAAGGTTAACGATCCGGATTCTCCTCCCCTTAATGTTCAACGCGTGAGATTGCTGATAGAATGACAAATATTACTGGTATATGCAGCGCCGCAACTAGGGCGGGGCATCTGCTCCGGGCGTAACTAAAGAAAGGGCACAAAAATTGTTAAAGGCAAGTTGTGCATGTCACAAGGACAGGGGAGATTTCACTAGTATACTTGTTACAGACATTACACATAGCAGAAACTATAAATTTCGACGATGCTATAGATGAGTTTGCTGCATTAAAATCACATAGAATCACTTTTTAATATTAAAATATTGATACTTTCCATTTTTAAATTATTTATGTGTAATTATGTATGTAATTATATTTATAATTATGTATTTAAATGATGTACATTTATAGTAAGAAATTATATCATTTATAGTTTATTTTTATTTGTTAATTGTTCACCCTAAATCCATATAGGCATTAGAGAATTTTTTATGGAGGAGGTGCATATTAGGTAGTTTGTCCCGGGCACAGCGCTGGGTATATGCCTTGTGTTTACGTTCCAGACATAGATGCGTCCCCGGCAAAGAAGGAAACGCCAGGAAATCGGATCCTATCTCATAGCAAGAATCCTCGATAGAAGCCTTTCCACGTACGTCTCGGGTCATTTACCGTCGCCACCGCGGTGATAACGGACCTAACCGACATGTGCGCTCAAACCCAGAAGATAAAAAAATGGCGACTCCTCCATAAACCTTTCGCTGTTCTTGACGGTCCCGCCGACGCGAAATGACGTCGTTGTCTCCCGGCAAAGCCATTTTCATTCCGATGGATTCTTTTTTTATAGGCACCTTTGCGGTCGGACTATGCGCCTGTGCACGGAAATCCATTCCATCGCCGAGACGAGAAAGCTATCTCTAAAGCGCCAAAGAATAGGTTTTTCCATCCTAAGAATGATGAGGGGTTGATGTAATGGAGTTGGCAATTTAAGCACTCTCACGACATATCGTTAAATTTAAAAAAAGAAGACAAAAAATTGCAAATACAAAAAATATACCAGAAGCACAGACTCCATTCACGCCCGAATAAATCCCTTTTAACAACCATATAGGATCGTAATATAGTTCGTACATTCACCGCGCGCGTCGCATGCCGCTGCTGAAACCGTTTTCTTACATTTTATTTACACCTGCTCATTTCATTTGCGTCAATCTCTTTCCGATCCGTTTACAATCCGAGGATAATAAGTTTTTTTTCCAGGATCCTTGAAACATTTGTCATTCTTTGAGACGGGCCAGGTAATGATTAAATTACGAATCCGGATATTACAATTTCCCACAGCAAACCCGAGCTGACCCCGAAACCTCATCACCAAACAGAATCAATATTACCTTCTTGATAATGCCATAAACACCATATAACACACAAAAACATCGCCTTCGGTTACGATGCCAATCACGTTGGCAGTTTTCGTATTTATTTCAAATTTCCCTAGCTCTATGTCCATTTCATAAATACGTGATTTTGGACTTTTTGCGCATTTCGGTTCTCTCGGTTTATATCGAAAGCATATTATTTCAGCGCCCGTTTCTGTTACCTATTAGGATGTAGTCAATCAATATCTCAAGGTATATACAGTAGATGTCACTTGTTAATTTCACTGGGCATTGTTAACCACCAGTTACTGTAATCAAAACGCCGAATCAATCTACTATAAGGATTAAACCGTTTTATTGAACTTAGCCACTTAATGTCATCACTTAAATGGAACCCGACGTGATCAGATTAAGCTTCCTCTAGCGTACGTGCAATGAGCTCTCCAAAATAATAGGTCATGAAGAGAACATTAATAGCTAGAGGAATATTGTTGAAGGTAGCAGTTTTTCTTAAAATAAAATCTGATGTGTCTATCACAAGTCTTTCTCCCTACAGAGTAACGAATACTAATCCAATACTAATAAGGAGCCGCTCTCGACATCGGTGTTCTCAAGAATAATTATCGGCAATTACACTCGTGAATAATTTTTAAACACTGTAAAGAAATGAGGAGCTGGAGCAGGCGAAAGCTGGACTGAAAAAGAATCTTAACAAAATAAAGATCATGTACAACTCCCTCACAAATCCTGAGAAGATATTTGTCGACGGAGCACAACTCGAAGAAGTAACAAGTTACGTTTACTTGAGTCAGCTCGTCACTACCGACGGATCTCTTCTTGGAGAGATCAACAATAGAGTGAAAATGACAGGAATGGCAGGCATTCAAACATCTTCTAATCAAATATCTCAGTCTTTCTGAAAAGTGGATTGTTTGACCAATTTGTTCTGCATTTCCTGACCTGTGGATGCGAAACATGAACCATGAACGCCAGAATAATCCAGCGCCTGCAAACAACACGGGAGCATGGAGAGATGTATGCAAAAAGAACAACTGGGTAAGAAAGAAGAGGGGAGTCTGTGACTAAACTAGAAGAGTAAATTGCCCGTCTATATTGCTAGAGGTAATGATCAGCGCTTGACGTCTAGTGCCATCGAATGGATCTCAGGAAACATCAAGAGACCGAAAGACAGATGAGACAGAGCTTGTAAAGTTCTTAGTGTGATGCGACCAACTTTTCAGAAGGCTGAGGAGAAACACTTTCAAATATAAGGAGAGACTACATGGCTATAAGGAGGGCATATTACACTGGCATACGCATTATCCTTTTGCTCGTTTTTTCAACGGTTCATTTCTTTGCTTTAAGATTGAGTGTGTTCTTTGGTTTACGCTGTCCGATAATAGATGTAATTAATTTATGAAAGAAAATTGAGAATTAGGCAGTAAGGTTTGCCGTTTTAGTTTACATTTATTGTTTTAATAGAATTTTGTTTAAATTGATTGAGTTCTTAAAATTTAATCCAGTATGGATGTATATCCGAAATATCGCTTCACGCTTTATAGGGCCAGCCACCCAAAGGCAAAACAATTTCCATTGCCTTCATTTTGTGTAATGAATGGGGGATTTTGAAAATGTAATGTTTGAACTATTAGTTACGGTGATGAAAACGTTTCTGTTTTGCTCTTCCATTTCACTAATAATTCCTCCCTTCATATTTTTCTGACCATTACGTTTTTACCAAAAAGGCCTTACTATTTAATGTCCATGGATACGTTTTCATTCGATATATATATATATATATATATATATATATATATATATATATATATATATATATATAAACGAGAAAACAAAATTGCTATGCCCGGGGGCGTTCATTGCAAACCCGAAAAATATTAAATTTGAAAACTTGGAACCGAGGTATGATGCCGGTATTCCAATATAAATAAGACCAAAAAAGAGGATAATGTACTTGGCCCTCTTCTTCAGTCTGCAGTCGTTTCTACCAGGCGTTGCCCGAAATGACTCTTCTAACCTGTCATCCGTTGTCTCCTTCATTTGCTGGTAATGGTAATACCTATCCATTTACCTGGCAATACCTATCCTCACATATTCCAAGATATTCATTATTCGTCTTCCTCTTCTGCCCTTAATATTCCCTTCCAGTAGATTCCTTAAGAAATATTCTCTTCTCAATACTGTATTTTTTTGTATACAACACTCAATTTTTTCAAGAAAAATTCACCATTATAATGCGCGGTAACAAACGCAAATTTCCGCAGTCGGTAAATAATAATCACTAGCAGTTGCCTGTCGATAAATCGACTGGTTGGTAAGGTTAAATATTGTCTTGGTAGCTAGCCTTCTGCCACATTATCATGAAGGTCAGCGACTGCCAGGTTTATTTCCTTTTACTAATGTACGCTAGGAGCGTCACGATCTTTCCTACAGCACAACTTGGTCGGTCAAAAAAACCTCAATAACTCGCCAACGGTTTGACCGATTTCAATTTTATCATTTTCCTGCATATCTGTAAGTCGAGATGTTTAACTTGAGGCATAACACGTTAAGGTGGCTGTTACCTTCGCTTTAAAAACCACATTTTTTATGCTATTAATATATATACTAGGGGCCCGTTGCAGTACTTCCTGCAAACACCTAAAGACCCTTGCGTGAAGTTACCCAATGCGATAGTTCCTATCAAAAAAATTGTTACAAAGAGTGTTATTAGTCGAACCACTTTTATTGCCCCTCTTAAAATAATTATATAGCTCACATCATTTTCATAACCAAAAGCACACACCTACATGATTTAGACTACCGGTACACAATATGTTTTGTTCTGTTCACTGTTTCTGATGGCACAGCATATCGTATGTTTTGTGGTTTGTTTAATATTAAGTAATCATTGCACCGGCCACGCGTCAATATCAAAAGAAATTAATCTCAAACATTATCAATATAGTAATTTGCTTAAACTGCACAATAAAACTTGCAAACGAAACGATATTTTCAATGTATGCGTGAAATATCTTTCTATTTGAAATGTTAAGTTGTCCATTATTATTATGCATTGGAACCGTGTCTTTTCTTCACTACGTGTTTCATTTGTTTAATATTTACACAAAACTTTTCACAAATTTTCAATCGGTTATTGTCCTTGATGCGTTTGTTTCATTGTAAGCTTAGTGCATATGCACTTGAAAGTCCGAGTCTAACAATGCAAAAACCTGAGATCAACAATTGAAATGTTGAAAAAATGCAATATAAACTTAAATTATGAGCAACACAAATTAAACAATAGATTAGCAAGTAAGAATAAAAATCTCCATCTCTTTTTACGTGAAATAGTGTAAATCTTGAGGGAATATCTCGATCGTAAATTATTTTAAAATGTTAAAGACAAAAGGTCTACACATCGTATTCCAGCCGATTGTGTGTTAATCAAATGCAAAAACGAAAACTTTCCTGGTATCGTAACCAAGCTTTTTCGGGAGACGACTATCGGCTTATCTCCTGCCAGAGTTTGTGCTGAGCATTCAGGCGAAAGATTTGTCGAAATCGAGCAGACCGTTCCCGGTTTATTTGCGTTCATACCGGAAGGTAACATCACTCGAGACTTCAGACGCAGATATATATATATATATATACACACATACATATAAATCCCTCCCTAAGGACTGCATAACCTTACAGAGGTGGGAGGGTTTGTGTACTCTTACGAACCAAAGAGCTATGCCGGCGGGAGATAATTCTCCTGGTAGGACCATCCAAGCCGGAAAGGTCTGAGGGGAAGAGTCAGACTAAGAAGCAGTCTTGGGGGTTTTACATCCCCCTGTGCAAGGGCAGCAGCTTGCACAGTACCTCTGTAGGTGGTGATCATGTGGATCTGAACAGCTACAGATGGGTAATCACTCTGTGAAACTGCGATGAGGAAAGCAAGGGGAAACTACCTCATTATATTTCCCATGATAGGCTGAAAAGCTGAAAATACCTCTATGGATCTTTCTGGGGTAAAATATTCCGGAGGTAAAATAGTCCCCCAATCGGATCTCCGGGTGGGGACTACCCTAGGGGATGCACAGAGGAAATGTAACATTAATAAGAAAGCAAGTAGTGAGAAATTAAAAATAGGCACATGGAATGTTAGGACTATGAATTCAGGGGGTAAACTAGAGAACTGAAAAAGGAAATGAGAAGGAATAATGTAGGTATAGTAGGTCTTAGTGAAGTTCGGTGGGAAGGAGAAGGCGAGATAAATTCAGACGAATTTAAGATTATTTACTCGGGAGGGGAGAAAAAGGAAAGGGGAGTGGGGATTATAATGAGAAAAGAGATAGCTGAAAGAATTAGCAAGGTAGTGACAGTTAATGATAGATTAATAGCCGTAAAACTTCAGATGGAGCCAGTGGAAATGCTTATAATTCAAGTGTATATGCCAACGACTAATGCTGGCGACGACGAAGTAGATGAAATGTATGAACAGATTATGGAGATATTGGAGGAGGAGGGAAAAGGAAGGGTCAACACCATAGTAATGGGAGATTGGAACAGTGTAGTCGGAGAGGGCCAGGAAGATAACATAGTGGGAAAATATGGACTAGGGAAGAGAAATGAAAGAAGGGAGAAACTTGTGGAATTCTGCCATAGAAATAGATTGATTGTAACTAATACATGGTTTAAGCATCACCAGAGGAGACTTTACACATGGAGAAGCCAAGGAGGCCAGAGACGATACCAGATAGATTACATACTAGTCAATGAAAGATTTAGAAATAGCATTAAAAATGTAAAAACATTACCAGGGGCAGATATCGATTCCGACCACAACCTTTTGTTGGCAAATACACAATGTAGACTGAAGAGCATTAAGAGAAACATAAGAGTTAACAAGAAATGGAACTTAGAGGAACTCCTTAAAAACAAGGAGGCTATCATGATAGAGCTGGAGGAAAGGTTGGGGGAGAGAGCTGAAGAAAATAGGAAGAATGTAGATGAGGAGTGGACATACATCCATAGCAACAGTAAAGATGTAATGGAAAAGAAGGTAGGAAAAATAACGGGTGAAAGAATCAAAAAACCCTGGATCACAGCAGCCATGCTGCAAAAAATGGAAGAGCGGAGAAAGTGGAAGAACATAAACACTGAAGAAGGCCAAAGAAAGTACAAGGAGTTAAATAATGCTTTAAGAAGGGAAACAGATAAAGCCAGAGAACAGTGGATAAATGATAAATGCGAGGAGATTGTCGAGTGTGAAAGAATTTGTAGAACAGACCTCATGTATAGCAAAGCAAGGGAACTATTCAAGAAAAAAGCAAGAAAGATAGGACGTAAAGGAATCATGAACAAAAGTGGTAAAATAGTATCGGAGCCAGACAATGTAAAGAATGTCTGGAAAGAATACATTGAGGTTCTGTATGACAAAGAAGGAAAGCCAAGATATATTGAATTAAATGAAAAAGAGGATGTGGAAAAAGACCAGCTAGGACCAAGTATTCTCGAGTCTGAAGTTAAAAGAGCAATTGATGACATGAAAAGAAGGAAGGCTGTTGGGAGTGATGATATACCAGTTTCTTAAGGTTTTGGAGTCGAAAGCAGTTAAGCAACTCACAAAATTCTTTTACCAAGTATATGATACTGGCATATGGCCTGAAGATTTTTTAGATGTTGTTATGGTACCACTGGAGAAAAGAACTGCAAAAAGTTGTAAGGATTACCGAACTATTTAATTTCTCATACAGCTAAAGTTCTAACCAGAATAATAACCAAAAGAATTGAATGTAAAATAGAAAAGTAGCTGCAAGATAATCAGTTTGGTTTCAGAAGAGGAAGAGGGACTAGAGATGCTATAGGATGTATGAGGATGATGGTAGAAAGAGCGCTAGAAGTCAATAAAGATATGTATTTTTGTTTTGTAGATTGGGAGAAAGCTTTTGACCGAGTGAAATGGGATAAAATGCTGGGTATTTTAAACAAAATTGGAATAGATTGGAAAGATAAAAGACTGCTTAAAAACCTTTACTTTGATCAAAAGATTAGAGTCAGGGTTGAAGGAGAAGAAACAAAAAGTACTTCAATAGGGAGGGGAGTGAGGCAGGGATGTCCTATTTCACCAGCGATATTTAATATTTATGCAGAAATAATAACAGAAGAAGTGCTGATGGAAGAGAAAGGATTTAAGATAGGAGGTGAAAGAATTACCACCATTAAATATGCAGACGATCAGGGATCAATAGCAGAAGTCGAGAAAGAGCTTCAGAGGATGACAGACAGACTAGTGGAGGTTGGCCTACAATATGGAATGAAGATCAACGCTGAAAAAACGAAAGTCATGGTGGTTTCAAAGGAACATAAAGAATTAAATATAAAGGTAAATGGCCAAAAATTGGAACAAGTATGTAGTTTCAAATATCTTGGCAGTATTTTAGCGCAGGATGGAACTAGTACACAAGACATCAGAAGTAGGATTGCAATGGCAAAAGCAGCATTTAACGAGAAGGAGCTTCTCACAAGCAAGTATATAAATTTAGAAACAAGGAAGAAATTAGCAAAATGCTACATATGGAGCATAGCTCTTTATGGTGCAGAGACGTGGACGATAAGGAGAAAGGAGGAAAAATATTTAGAAAGTTTTGAGATGTGGGTATGGAGGAGAATGATGAAAGTGAAATGGACAGAGAGGAAGAGAAATGAAGAAGTATTAGAAATGGTGGGAGAAGAGAGGATGCTAATAAAAACAATCAGGAAAAGAAAAGCAAATTGGGTAGGGCGCATATTGAGAAGACAGTGTTTACAAAGGACGATCTTAGAAGGAAAAATTAGTGGAAGAAGAGGAAGAGGGAGAAAAAGAATAGGAATATTAGATAATATAAAGCAGGGATATAATACTTATAGAGATATAAAAGAGGCTTCTAGGGAGAGAGAGAAATGGAGGCAGCGATTCAGTTAAAACCTGTCTTCGGACAGAAGCATGATGATGATGACATATAAATATAAATATATATATATATATATATATATATATATATATATACACACACTCACTAGTAGAAGGTGCTTGCATGCTGCAAGCATTTCATCTCACCTTGAAAAACCATTCATTTTTCAGATATATATTTCATCATTACAAATACTTTTTTATTTCTAAATATTTCTCCTCGGGACCGGTTTTCGTTTTTTCATTATGGAATAATAATGGAGTAAAACAATCGCTAATTTTTGCAATTTTAAAAACATTATAATTTTTCCACATTGGGTTAATAATGCCATACATTTCCAACAAATTTTTAATTCGTAGCAAATTTAGAAGTGAAATAACATTTATCAAATTGTTTAAAATTAAATATTTTTAACTGCCACAATAACAATTTCATGGATACACTGAAATGTTTATTCGTTAAATAGACTAAACTCTAAATAATTTAAAAATTTCAGCTCTCTAACTGGCCCCGTAGTAAATAAACATTTACCTATTTGCTTAAACTTTAAGAATTTTTACTGCCAAACAAATTAAAGGATCAAAATTTTTGTAATCCCTATTTCGTTTTTTTTACAAATCCTACCTCTAAAAACAAATTTCACCTCCGTAGCACATTTGGAAATACATAAACCTTGAAAATTTGTTTAAATAATTGCTAATTTTTAGCGACCGCAATATCATCATTATATATAGACGTTCCATACAGAGGAGGAGGATATAACTTACTAGTAGTTGGTGCTTACATTCTGGAAGCATATCATCTCAACATAAAAAAACATTCATTTTTCATATATCATCATTAAAAATATTTTTTTAATTCTAAATATTTCACCTCTGGATCGATTTTCTTTTCCCTTATGTAAAAATAATAGATTAAAACAATCCCAAAACTTTGCAATTTAAAGAATTTTATACTTTCTCCATTATGGGGTACTAATGCTACATATTTCTGCCAAATTTCAAAGTTGTAGTACTTCTAGAAGTGAAATAATATTTTTCCAATTGTTTAAAATTTAAAAATTTTTAACGGCGGCCGCAATATGTTTATGGAGAGATTCAAATCTTTATTTGTGCAAATGCACTACTCTGTACATAACTTGAAAATTCCATCTTCCTAGCTCATCCTGTAATGTCTAAACAGTTATCTATTTATTTAAACTTTAAGAATTTTTAACTGCCAAACAAATTAAAATATCAAAATTTTGTATAATTCGTATTTCGTTTTTTTGAGGATTCTACTTATAAAAAAATTTCAACTCCGTAGCACATGCGAAAATACATAAACCTTGAGAATTTATTTAAATAATTGCGAATTTTTAGTGGCCGCATTGTTGCATTTTTTCATGAATTTCGTTTTTTCTATCCGGTTTTGCACAAAATCCTACCTATGAAAAAAAATTCGAATCTCCAGCACATCTGGAAGTGCCTAAACATTAGTATCCTCCTATATGTTATCATTATATATAGACGTTCCTTACAGAGGAGGAGTATATAACATACTAGTAGAAGGTGATTGCATATTGCAAGCATTTTATCTCACCTTGAAAAAACATTCATTTTTCAGGGAGACATTTCATAATTACAAATATCCTTTTAATTCTAAATATTTCACCTCCGGAGCGATTTTCGTTTGTCCCACATGCAAAAATAATAGTTTAAAACAATCCCCAAATATTGAAATTTTAAAAGTTTTACACTTTCTCCATTATGGGGTACTAATGCTACACATTTCAGCCAAATTTTAAAGTTGTAGCACTTCTAGAAGTAAAATAATATTTTTCTAATTGTTTAAATTTAAATAATTTTTAACGGCCGCCGCAACTCATATATAGTAAAATTGAAATGTTTATTTGTGCAAAATTACTATTCTGTAAATAATCTCAAAATTGCAGCTTCCTAGCTAATCTCGTAGTACCTAAACAATTATCTATCTGTTTAAACTTTATGAATTTTTAACTGCCAAACAAATTAAAATATCAAAATTTGTATAATCCCTATTTCGTTTTTTTTTTAAATTCTACTTATAAAAAAAATTTCAACTCCGTGGCACATTTGGAAATATATAAACCTTGAAAATTTGTTTAAACAATTGCGAATTTTTAGCGGCCGCATTGTTGCAGTTTTTCAAGATTTTCGTTTTTTCTAGTCAGTTTTACACAAAATCCTACCTAAGGAAAAAATTTCGAATCTCCAGCTCATCTGAAAATGCCTAAACATTAGTATCCTCCTATATGTTATATATATGTTATATATCATTATATATATATGTTACATTATATATATCATCATTATATATCGACGACTCTTACAAAGGAGGATATAACATACTAGTAGTTGGTGCTTGCATACTGCAAGCATTTCATCTCACCTTGAAAAAACACTCATTTTTCCGACAGATATTTCATCATTACAAATATTCTTTTAATTCTAAATATTTAACCTCCGCAGCGATTTTCGTTTTTCCCACATGTAAAAATAATAGTTTAAAACAATCCCCAAATGTTGCAATTTTTAACATTTTACACACTCTCCATTATGGGGTACTAATGCTACACATTTTAGCCAAATTTTAAAGTTGTAGCACTCCTAGAAGTAAAATAATATTTTTCTAATTGTTTAAATTTAAATAATTTTTAACGGCCGCCACAATTCATATATGGTAAAATTGAAATGTTTATTTGTGCAAATTTACTATTCTCTAATTCTTAAAAAAACGAAATAGGGATGATACAAATTTGGTAATTTTAATTTGTTTGGCAGTTAAAAATTCTTAAAGTTTAAACAAATAGATAACTGATTAGGTACTACGGGATGAGCTAGGAAGCTGAAAATTTCAAATTATTTACAGAGTGGTGAATTTGGTTTAATAAACATTTTTTTTTACCATATATGAATTGCGGCGGCCGTTAGAAATTATTTAAATTTAAACAATTAGAAAAATATTATTTTACTTCTGGAAGTGCTACAACTTTAAAATTTAGCCTTAATGTATAGCATTAGTACCCCATAATGGAGAAAGTGTAAACTTTTTAAAATTGAAACATTTGGGGATTTTTTAAAACTATTATGTTTACATGTGGGAAAAAACGAAAATCACTGCGGAGTTGAAATCTTTAGAATTAAAAGAATATTTGTAATGATGAAATGTCTGTCTGAAAAATGAATGTTTTTTCAAGGTGAGATGAAATGCTTGCAGTATGCAAGCACCAACTACTAGTCATTATATATAGACGCTTCTTACAGAGGAGGAGAAGGAGGAGGATACTAATGTTTAAGTACTTCCAGATGAGCTGGAGATTCGAAATTTTCTTCCTAGGTGGGATTTTGTGTAAAAACGTCTAGAAAAAACGATAATCTTGAAAAAGTGCAACAATGCGGCCGCTAAAAATTCGCAATTGTTTAAACAAATTCTCAAGGTTTATGTAGTTTTGAAGGTGCTACGGAGCTAAAAATTTTTTAGAGGTAGGATTTGTAAAAACACGAAATATGAATTATAGAAATTTTGATATTTTAATTTGTTTGGCAGTTAAAAATTCTTAAAATTTAAACAAATTGGTAAAAGTTTATATACTACCGACGGAGTTAGAGAGCTGAAATTTTATAGTTATTTACAGTTTAGTCTATGTAAACGAATAACATTTCAATGTTTCCAGGATTTTGTTATTGCGGCCGTTAAGAATTATTCTAATTTAAACAATTAGATAAATGTTATTTCACTTCTAAATGTGCTACAAATTTAAAATTCGGCAGAAATGTGTGACGCTATTAACCCAATGTGGAAAAAGTATAGTATTTTGAAAATTGCAAAAATTAGTGATTATTTTACTTCGTTATTGTTCCATAGTGAAAAAACGAATATCGTTCCCAAGGTGAAGTATTTTGAATTAAATAAATAATTCCCATGATGAAATATCTCTCTGAAAAATTAATATTTTTTCAAGGTGAGATGAAGTGCTTGCAGTATCCAAGCACCTTCTACTAGTATAACATATAACATATTGGAGGATACTAATGTATAGGCATTTCCAGATGATCTGGAGATTCTAAATTTTTTCTTAGGTAGGATTTTGTGCAAAATCGACTAGAAAAAACGAAACAGTGCAACAATGCGGCAGCTAAAAATTCGCAATTGTTTAAACAAATTTTCAGTGTTTATGTATTTCCGAATGCGCTACGGAGCTGAATTGTTTTAGAGGTAGGATTTGTAAAAAAACGAAATAGGGATTATACAAATTTTGATATTTTTGTTTGTTTGGTATTTAAAAATCCTTAATGTTAAACAAATGGGTAGATGCTTAGATACTACGCCGCAAGTTAGGGAGCTGAAATTTTAAAATATTTAGAGGTTTGTCGATGTAAACGAATAAACATTTCAATTTATCCATAAAATCGTTATTTGGGCCGTTAAAAATTATTTAAATTTAAACAATTAGATAAATGTTATTACACTTCTAATTGTACTATAAATTTAAAATTTAGCATAAATGTGTGGCATTCTTAACTCAATGTGGTAAAAGTCTAATATTTTGAAAATTGCAAAAATTAGTGATTGTTTTACTCCATTATTGTTCCATAATGAAAAAACGAAAACCCGTCCAGAGGAGAAATCTTTAGAATTAAAGAAATATTTACCATGATGAAATATCTCTCTGAAATATTAAATTTTTTCAAGGTGAGATTAAATGCTTGCAGTATGCAAGCACCTTCTACTAGTATGTTATATCCTCCTCCTCTGTAAGGAACGTCTATATATGAATAAATTTATTCTACTTTATTTTTTTATTTTTTCAGATTATATATCCTAGTAGGCAAATGACTTCAATAGAACAAAAAGTGAATTGTGTTCTCTAGTTAGCTGAGTTTAAATCTGTAACAGCGGTTAGAATAAAATTTACAACTCATTACAAAAGCAAGCGCCACACAGAAATTCAATAACAAGGCAGATGAAGTAGTTCAAAGATACTGGTTCCGTTAGTGACAAGCCACAAACTGGACGACCGAGAGTGAGGAGACTGTGGCGGCTGTAGAGCAAGTATTTTGTAACAGTCCACAAACATGAGTAAGACGAGCTACTCTAAAATTAGGCATTAATAAAACAATAGTGCACAGAATTCTTAAAGTGAAGTTAAATATGCGAATTTTACACCATTCAAGTCCATCAAATGTTGCTGGAAGAAGATTACCATGCAAGATTAGATTTCTGTCACCATTTTAAACATGCAGTTGAAAATGACGTCACATTTCTTTACAATCTAATGTTTAGTGATGAAGCTACGTTTCATATTAATGGTAAAGTTAACCGACATAATTGCCGTATTTGGGGAGCAGAGAAACCGCAAGAAGTTTGGGAACATGAAAGAGATTCTCCTAAAGTTAACGTTTGGTGTGCCTTAGGAAAGAAGTGCATAATTGGCCCGTTCTTTTTTGAAGGAACAGTTGTTAATGGTGAGCGTTATTTGGAAATGCTGCAGAATTTCTTCATTCCTGAACTGAGGCAATCAAGATATATGGCCACTACAGTTTTTTAGCAAGATGGCGCACCTTGCCACTACGCCCGTAGTGTTAGACAGTTTCTAAATGAAGTTTTCCCGGATAGATAGATTGGAAGAGGCGGCCCAATTGCTTAGCCAGCTCCCTCACCAGTTTTGTTCCCTTTAGATTTTTTTCTTTGGGGACATATTAAAATTAAAGTCTACTCATCAAAACCTCGCTCTTTGGACTTCATGCTAAGATAACTGATGTAATCAGTGCCATAACTGAAAGACAACTTCAGAATGTGTTCATGAAACTAGAAAATCGTACTATAGTTTGTATACGTAATGAAGGTGGACATGTTGAAAATTAACAATAATAAGATTAAATATGCTAAAACTTGAATAAATTACCTCTCGATTTCATTTTACAAATTGTTTATATCTTCTATACAACTAAAGTTATTAATACGAAAGTATCGTACGGAGGTAGTCTCGAGACTTCTTGATGACCCGCAGACCAAAAAGGACTCTTCTAGCACAACCCGTCGCGTGCAGACTATGGTGGGTTGTTGGGAAAATAGGACGTATGGTATTCTTACTGTGAACGTATAGCTTAATATCACTGAAAGCGATTGGATGGGAAAGATAACATCAGGTTAAACTTAAATTCACGAAACAAAAAGGAATTTAATAAACAATGAGGACTGTACAACACAAAACATTCTTCTCATGCATAAGAGACAAGCAAAAGCATTACCCAAAATGCAGAAAAAACAAAGAGAAAAAATACACAAAAGCAAAACACATTCAATGAACGAATGAGCACATGCAATGGGCAAATGAGCAAATACAATGGCAAATAAGCAATTGCGATGGCACATGAACAATTACAATGGGCAAATAAGCAATTACATTGGCAAATGAACAATTACAATGGGCAATTGACAAAATACAATGGGCAATTGACAAAATACAATGGGCAAATAAGCGTCTAACGCGATCTGACGCCGTTAGCGATTGCCGAATTTTAATGGACTAATGGTCGGCAAACGGTTCCGTGGCAAAAGACCAATTTAATTAACAAGTTTAGAAAGTACAATGAACAATTCTTAGTAATAACATGAACAATTAACGGTCTAACGCGATCTGACGCCGTTAGCGATTGCAGAATTTCTACTGGACTAATTGACCGGCGAACGGTGCCGTGGCAAAAGACCCTGTTTGTTTGTTTGAGTGCCCAGTCAATTCGCCTCTCTTACAGCACAAATGGGTATCTCAGAGGCAGTACAATGAATAACCGAGGAGGGAGGAGGGAAACCCGGTGCCGGCATTTGCCTGCTCTTACAAAGAACACCAGGGGAGCCAAAGGCTTAACGTCCCTTCCGAAGGACGGAACAGTAGAATTTGCGCGGTCTCCTCAAACCACACCGACAGGGGGCCGGGCAACCTTGAGAAAAATCCTACTCGCGCAGGATTCGTACCCGATGACTTTTTCAAGCATCGGGCGAGTAGCAGCCAGCGTCCTAACCACTACACCAGACCCTGTCTCAATGTACTCTGTAAACCCGCCAGTATCCTCTTCGGCAGCGGGTTCTGCCGCGGTTTTTCTCGCAGGGGAAGTTCCGCGGTGGATCTACAGTTGTGCCTCTTCGTCATTTTGGGATGCCTATTCCCAATCATCGCCTCCTTTTCGTCGGAGGCTGGTCTTGCAGGTTTTCAGTAGCTGCTCTGGGCCTCTTAGTCCAGTCCCAGGAGCTGACCTGTACCTCACCGATTGCCCGAAGCTCGTCGGCACCTTTCAGCAGCAGACAATCGTAGAACCTCCTCACCGTGTCTCGCAGCCGCTCCGAAATCGGGGAGCAGACCCAGTTGCTTTCCGGTCACGCCTTTTATAGGTCCAACTTAGTACCCGGGGATCAAGTTAAAATAGGTGGCGTTTCAATGCTATACATTGCTCTGGTCCCACTAGCGGAGGGTCGAGGAACCTTTCTACTTCGGCGGTGTTTTTGAACATTGCGAATTTCGTTTCGTCACAATATACACACATCCGGAAGCATTTTCACTGACATAGCATGCTGTTATTAATGTTTAATTTCGATGTAATTTCTTATAAAGTTTAATTTCAAAAACTAAAGAATAATCTTTTATATTTGAGGTCTAAAAATATGGTTTTTGAAGAAAATGATCGAATATGAAAATATCCGAAATATCGGAAATATGAAAATATTGAAATATCCTAAATATAGAACAAACCGAAATATCCAAAAATCCGAAATTTCGAAATATCGAAATATCCAAAATATCGAATTATGCTTAATGTCGAATAATCCAATATATCGAAAAATACGAAATATCCAAAAATCTGAAATATCCGAAATATCGATATATCCGAAATATCAAAATATCCGAAATATCGATATATCCGAAATATCAGAAATCTCGAAATATCATAAATAAGGATATATCCGAATTATCGATATATCCTAAACAGAAATATTTGAACTATCGTAATATCCGAAATATCGAAATATCCAAAAAATCCGAAATATAGTTTTAGACTATTACATGTACCTAAATAGCGCAATTTTAATACATTACTCAACATTTAGTGAACCTTATTTTATTTTACACGTAAAGTTTGTTATCTTTACTAAAACCTATAATGATTGCACTGATTACGTTGCTATAAAGTTTTAGATGTGAATTACATATGGTAACAGAACAATTTTGGCATTTTACGCGTGAAAACCCGGATGCGTATTATTTCGGTCGCATACCATGATGGGAAATTCACGATATACGCCCTATCCAGTTAGCTTTCCTCTGTTTGGCATAGCATATAAGTTTTATTTCTTCATTTATTCTTTGCAGTATACCTCTCCATTTCTTACTTTGTCTTTCCATCTGTGTATTTCTTCACATCCATGTTTCAATGATTTCCAAATATTTTTATATTTCATTCCTAATAGTCAATGTTACTTCTTCATCGAGTGCTATTCTCCAAATGTAACACCGCTTTAAAACTTTTCCTTATTGTCCATTGGTTTTTTTCCGGCCAAAAGTGCCCTCTATTTAAAATCTGCTTTTGCTATACTACTACTAATTATAAATTAATCTGAACTCTGAAAATATCCCTCAAGAATGACGTCACACGGCTTAAAATTGAGCTGTACTTAAAGGCTTTTTTAAATGTAGGCGAAATAACTATATGGAGCGTCTGAAAATATAACCGGGCATTTAAGGAATTGATTTTTAGTGACTACGGTTAGGGCAGGGCGCTAGTGGCGTTAATTGGGCGTGGCTCTATTTTAGCGCGCCAGACGCCTTAGCGATTCAAGCAAATTCGATGACCCCGAAAGCACGGGGAAATACTTAACATATTTTCGTTTAGACGAACGAATCGTGTTGACATAGCAAGATTTCCCCTCTCCCTCACCCAACCTGAGATGCGATTCAAATCCATATGGACTAATGAGCCCTGGTCCAACTGGTTGACTCTTGCGCGCGCGAGCCAATTATCAATTAATGCCGTTTTAAGCAAATGGAAAGGAGGGTAAATATTCATAGAACAAACTCTTATTCGCTATTTACTTCGAATTAAATTACGTTCCCTTAGCGAGGGCAAATCTGAATCCGCGTTCGGTGCATGGGAATGCCGTCGCAAAATCGATAAACGGCGTCGAAAGGTTAACGTTCATAAAAAACCCATGACTTGTTAAGCTTGCTTAATTGATAAGGTCATTTTAATATTTGTGGGATTGGACCGAGTGTATTCTACTTCCCGCGCCTTTATTGAAAGCAACGCACGCTGCGTTATTTACCGGGTTGAACTAATAATTAACCAAGTTGCTCCATATTAACGTCGGCATCAAGTTTTATCCTGGTGACAAAGGATTTGAAACGGCAATTTTGTTCGCCGGTCTAACGGTTATTTTTGCGTAAATAACATTCGCATTGAATTGTTTATGATGGAATCGACAATCACTTAGTCTCGCCTTTTCGATGACGAGGTATTGACAAGAATGCCGAAAAACCACGAATTTGCTTAAATAGTTGATTTCCACCTCCTAAAGGAACCTACAGACGATCTATGGCTGAATGAAATACGAGAACAATCGTGTGCAATATATGCCCACCACTGCTTCTATTCGCGCGGGGAAGGACGCTGAAATAGAATATTTCTAGGTCATCCTGGCAATATTTCATTTCGCGATTCTCCAATGAATATGCCGCCAAAGGGCCACCGCTTTCCAGTTTCTCTCCAATTATTCGAAATATCGGGAGAAAAAAACTCTCGAGGCAATATTTTAAGTAATATTTTCCTCTCTCTCTCTCTCTGACGGAAAGTTTACGGCAGTAGGTCATGCTGCAATCCAACGTTTGATGTTTCCGATATCGCCGAGTGGAACGGTGCGGTCAAGGTTAAATGACGGCCAATACGGGCTATCCTATTTACCCTGGCGGACCAAAATTATGTTTTGGCAATTTAGCCTCTGATCATCGATCGTTTGAAACACTCAAGTAAATTGCGATGCGTTTTTAGAGGCGGGAATTATCGAATAAAAAAAGTTTCGAATTATTTTCTGTTTAATTTCATAAGAAAGTCACCTCTATTAGTGAATGGAGTTGAAAATGACATTCAAATATTATGAATGGATTCATTTTGCAAGGAATGCTTCAATAATTATCATGACAGGAAGAATAAATTATTCGTCAGGTTTTCCATTTGCGAACAAAATAATTTTTACGGCACCATCATAATTGCGTATCTCTATGTTTTAACTATATATAACTAGAATTCCTGAAAGATTTTCTTTATGTATTAATATTGCTTATTTGGCACAATAGGCGAATTTCATGAAAAACGAAATAGGAAATTTTGAATTTAGGTGACAACAGTTAAAATCGACGCGCCTCCTTTCTTTATAACCGGCGTTTTTGGCATTAGTGATCCATAGTCATAGAAGTGGCAAATAACAGTCATCGTGATTGAGTACATTTCGTGTCCGAAATGAATTGACCTTCAGCAAGCGATGCCACGCGAGTGCCTTTTGTTTATCCAGCAAATGTTACTGCCGTTGAATATAAAAACAGTTGTTGAGAGTCGTGCGTCACGGATCTCGAGCGTCACACCTTCAAACCAATTGCAAGGTTTCATAGCGTCATCTAAATACAAATAAAATGCCATGTGATCAAAGAAAATTAACTGGTCAAATACCAAGCGCAAATATAAAAATGGTTTCTTTCGCTTAATCTGAAACATGAATTTTGACGTTTCTAGCAGGAATAATTAGCAGTATTGTAAAAAAGTTGGTTATGTTTTATAATTAATCCTTTGAATATTATGCGTTTAAAATAATTTGGGTCTGCTTTAATTCAAATTATAATACGATAGCATTACAGAACGAACACGAAAAATTTTTCACTCTATGAAAAATTTCTGAAATTTAATTTTCACCTTTCAGCACATTAAATTAGTATTCGGTCTGTCTAAATAAACCACACTTTAGTCTCTGTTATCTTTGGATTATAAAGCAATTTTCCGTTTGTTTTTATCGACAAGATGGAAATGAATTATGAGAATCGTTTCGCAATCTCAGATAAAAATTGTATGCAAATCTTCAAACGTGGGCGAAGCGAACTAATGCTGAAAGTTATGAGAGAACAACATATTTCTTTTAAAAAAAAACATTTTTAGGCTTAATAAAAATCAACACAAAATGGTTTAATAAAATTTTTATCTTCGATTAAATTTTAATTTCCTTAAGCTCATCCAGCTCGAAAAATTTAGTATCCGTGATGTTAGGCAACACCTACTACAATCGTATGGAAATCTTAAAGGTGAATATAAGAGAGGCGAAAGAAAAACTCCCTTG
Source organism: Tanypteryx hageni (assembly GCA_028673005.1). NCBI lineage: Eukaryota > Metazoa > Arthropoda > Insecta > Odonata > Petaluridae > Tanypteryx > Tanypteryx hageni. The sequence goes on along the minus strand of CM054115.1, from coordinate 44,271,451 downwards.
ATGACGATGTGCAGGCCATATACGTACCCATCTCTTCTGCCTGCTCATTTTAATAGTTGCTTTTATTTACATTTACAGCACGAGTTAACGCGTTAAATTCAAAAAGAGTCGGTACAACATACGCAAAAACTTTCTCATCTAGTTACGCGTTTGGTCTCTACTCCCAGAGGTTCTCAACGTGGTGCTCGGGGGCACCCTGATGCTCGCCGAGGTATTTTTAAGTGCCGGTCGAGGCATTTCCAGGTACCCTCTCCTATAATAGCGAGGCAATGCCAAAAAGGCGCAATATTGAAACGCACTTCAAGGCTAGCCAATCATCATTTGATATGAATTTTCCACTGGCTAAAAAAAAGTTTCTAGTTTAAATCTTAATTATCGGAGCAGTTATCTATATTAGCATCGAAGAAAAAACCACTCGAAGATGGCCAGCTTATTAAGGAAGCATTCATTGCAAGTGGCGAGAAAGTTTTTGATGAATTTTTAGAACATGAAGAAATAACTTCATCAATGAAAATTTTGTAACTTTCAAACGACACAATTACTAGAAAAGTGACAGCCATTTTGCATGATATGAAAGTTTAACTGCAGACTGATATAAAAAAGTGACCTATTACCATCAACTTGATCAAAGCAGAGACGGATTCAATGGGGTTCATGTCTGTCACCAGCAGAAACTACCCCAAGCATCTTAGCTTACCAGCTCTTCTCATTGTTTCAAAATTTTACGCACGGACGGACATAGTGAAAATATAAGCGATTTAAAAAATGCGCTACAAAGGATGTCATTAATAACAGTTTGTTTTGATTTTCCCCGAATTCAATTGAAAATGTTCACATTTATGTGTTCTATAGTTGCGCCCACCTCACACTCCCAGAATGTGGCGAGTGCCCAATTAAGATAAAAGGCTGAGAACCCCTGCTCTACACTCTTCACTGACTCTAAGGAACTCCTACTGTTACAAAAACAACAAAACCGCGGAAAATATCCTCTGAATGTAAAGGACATCAATATATTGATAACCTCATATATTTGAAAATTATGACTTGATAAATAGTTATACCATATATAAATATATAGTACTATTTTTCATTGGCGAACCTATACAGTCACTGAAGCACTACTGCTGGGCGAAGATTGTTGAGAGAGCTGGGCATACAAATCAATATATTATAATGTACTGGACGCTAATACTTATTTTTTTAGATTTATAGCTTACTTATTATTGTTTATGATACCAAGTTCTATAACCAAGACAATTCCAACCAAAGTCGTTAGGGCCGTTTTTGCATAAAGCAAAATTTTGTTAAAAACTGATTAGAATAAACTATTCGTCATTGTTGCGGTAAATCTTTCATCTCTTCTAAGCTTCTATTTTGGACGCAAGTAAACTTTAAATAATAAAAAATTAACATTTATGGCATCCAGCATATAAAAATTTAGATAGCATTTACAAAGTTAACCGAAAACGAAACACGATATAAATGTAGATTACAGATGCCAATTGCATTAGGTCACTCAGCTTACACTATGCAGAATAAGAATAAAGGAAGGTTTAAAATATAATGTCAAAACGTTTCATTCATATATTTTGCCATACAAAGCACAATCGAATTTGATATAAACGTTTTTGCTTTTAACTGATAGGCAAAAATCGCGGACAATTTTACACGATCCAGATTCAAATAGTTAGTCACTGGTACGCCTGTTAAAAAAACGCTACAATGACCTAATACCCTCAAATTATCTACAAATTATCCGGTCTCAATCAAAAAAGTTTCTGTATTAGTTTTTACAAACGAAGGAAAAACAAGAGATCGCGAACGGGATGAATTTGCTAAGAGTAGGCCAGTTACACTGAACGGAAACGTGCCTCTGGCCCAGTCGAATGGGGAGTAAAGTGCTGTGGACGCATTCATTTTAATGGGGCCGCTTTATAAATATTTTCCAAAGAAAAAAGTTTTAGAGAGAGGGTAGCGGGAAATAGGATGGATAAGGGAGACATGAAAGCACGGGGATTCATAACCTAATTAGGTAACGTAAGGTCTGGGAGTGAAGAGAGAGGAGGAGAGGAAAAGGAAGGGAGGGAAAGGAGCTGGAGAAGGAGGGGAGGTGGAAAATCTCTCCTTACCGACATCCCATCCCACCATTTTCTTTTCCGAGATCCCATGCTCCAGTTGGTATAACGAGATTGCAGAACAGAAAACGAGAACGTTAAGGGCGGGGCACCCGATTTCTGCCGCAGATCCCCGCCATTTTGTCTAAAAATACATTTATCTGGTCTAGAGGAAGGTGAAAGAGGGGAATCGAGAGGGGTTTTCATTCATTTTTATAAGTGAACGAGGGCAACAATGGCCTTGGGGGAGGGGTAGGATAGAGAGAAAAGAGGTGGTGTCCAAACAACTGCAGCGCCACGGGCGTAGGTGAAAGGAAATGTAATTAACTTGATACGCGCATGCGATCATTTCGATTGCTTCATGTAAACGTAAATGGTTGCGATAGCGTTACTGGAATATCCTATGGCTCCTTTTTTCACATATACATAGGCCAACGTGTCGTGCTTCGCGTATTTGTCTGTTTGAAAGTATTTTTCGTGCATTATTATGCATAATTTTCATTATTACCAATTAATTTTATAAAAACGAAAGATCACCCTTATATGTTCTTTGCATGTATTATAAATCTAATGTGGCCACCACATGACTTTCTCCATATCTGTAATATTTGCAAAAAATCCAAATAGGTTACATAATAATAAATATTTTAAGAAAGTGCGAGAAAATTTTAGACTTTACAAAGATCAGAAATAAACTCAAACCTTAGTCTTCTGATATTCGATATGGCCACAAAGCTCACACAATTAAGAAAATAAAACGGAGCGTTACTAATTGTAAGACGTAACTAAGCGTCAATTATTAGCAATAGTCATCGGTAGGGGGCGTGATGGTGGCAGCAAAAAATATAAGATATCTCTTAAACAATGCATTATATGGAAAATGTTTCGAACAAAGGTTGTAGAAAATAAAATTTCCTACAGCTTTTATTCTAATACATGTTTACATTTATCGAATATTAAAGCAAATATTTCAAAATAACGGATAAGTGACTAGAGTAAAAATCCACTTCCGGTTGACCGATTTTCACCAAAAAATAATCAGTTCTTCTGACTTTTATAAAAATGTTAAATATAAAATTTCGCGTTGACCTAATTAATAGTTTTTTAGTTAGAGCACCCATAAAAAGCTATCACACAGGCATCGAGAAAATGGCAAAAACGTGTTCAGGGGAACACAAAACGTGTATTTCCGTTGAAATCTCGAAGTCGACTTTTTTCAGGAATACAATACTTTCCCCTATACTACGTATATGGAGAAAGTAAAAATGTATTGCAAAATGAAATCTATTACTAAAGCATGGTAGAAAAACGGTGATGCAGTGCCAAGTCGAAATTTCAGTCATTACAGATGAAAAGGATAGAAACCTTTCCTGTAAACACAGCAATAAATTAAGGAAAAAATTAAAAACGTACGTGTAAAAAATTAACTTATATAAATAAATGTGTTGCGACAGAAAAGTTGATTGCATTTAAAAGGAAAAATTGGAATGTAACTAAGTGGTCAAACTTGGTACTGTTCAAAAGTTGAATTTTCAAAGCCTCCAATAATGAAAAATCAGATGTGTCCACCACATGACTTTCTCCGTATCTGTAGTATTTCTAAAAATTCCAAATAGGTTATATAATAATAAATATTTTAAGAAACTGCGAGAAAATTTTAGACTTTAGAAAGAACAGAAATAATCTCCAACCATACATAGCCTTCTGATATTGGATATAGCCACAAAGGTCCAATAATTAAGAAAAGAAAAAGGAGAGTTACTAACAATAAGACGTAACTAAGCGTCAATTGTTAACAATACTCGTCAGGTGGCGTGGTGATGGCAGATAAATAATTTAGCTTTTAAGATATCTCTTAAACAATGCATTATATGGAAAAATGTTTCAAACAAAGATTGTAGAAATTAACTTTCCTACAACTTTTATTCCAATATATATTTACATTAATCAAACGTTAAAGCTAATATTTCAAAATAACGGATAAGTGACTAGAGTAAACATCCACTTCCGGTTGACCGATTTTTTACCAAAAAATAATCAGTTCTTCTGACACACACACTCTCTCTCACAGACACACACACAGACATCGTCGAGAAAATGGTCAAAACTCTAAACATTTCAAGCAAACAAAATTGAACATCTGGATCATTGATATATTACACTGCGTATGCCATTAGGATATCAGGCAGCGGCAGAAACACAAAGCGACCGTTTGCTGACATACCTCCCCCACTCTATCTCCCGAGCTAACTATAAACTCAAATCATAGCAGTCCTATCAAGATTTTAATATGGGCATCATAGCAGCACAAAGTACATCATCTAGGGCCAAGAAAGTCACAAATTTTGGTGGATAGGTGAGAGAGAGGGGGGGAAAGAATTAGGGGGCATGGAGGGAGAGGCGAGACGGGGGGAGAGACGAGGTCGGGGGAAGAGAGGCGGGGGGAGAGAGAAGGAGGAGGGGAGGGGAGATAATTTGATTTCCCGTCATTTTCGACTGGCCTTTACGCTATTTTGTTAATATTTTCATCCAAATGTTATAGTGAAGGTCAAATTTTATCTATGGAGTCTTTATAATTTAAGCAAAATGCTGATGTAATCGTTTCGTAATTGAAGAGAATTTCAATCAATTACATTTCCAGCATCAATATATTCTGTGATTTCGATGAAATTGAATTTTATCGGCGGTCGTTTTTGTTTATTTTTCATTGCTATTGACCATCTGTTTACACAGCTTATGCCTGTCTGCATAGGATCTTCGGATCATATCATTCCATCAATTTCATCTGTTTACATGTTTGGCTACATAACGTGTTAGCCAGTTTTGTGGTACGTTTTAATTGTTCGCTACGGATATTTCAGAAAAAAAGATTATATCGAATTATTCATGTAATGTTGAGAATAATTTTTAAACGAGAAAAAAGTCTGCTATGACTGGGAATCGACCCCGGGTCTTCCACTTGCCGAGCGGATATTCTACCACTGAACTATCGTAGCAGATCAATTTTCTCGTTTCTTAACGCGGATGTTTTCTAGGTTTGGACGGAACTAGCCAAGCTAGTATCAAACTGCCCCAAGAAAACATTCGCGTTAAGAAACGAGAAAATTGATCTGCTACAATAGTTCAGTGGTAGAATATCCGACCGGCAAGTGGAAGACCGGGGGTCGATTCCCGGTCATAGCAGACTTTTTTCTCGTTTCAAAATTATTCCCAACATTACAGCTTATGCCTGTCTGCATAGGATCTTCGGATAACTTTATTCCATCTATTCATGTAATATTAAGATTAATTTCGGAGAACGTTTAGTCATAACATTGTAAAAAATTATGTTAATGACATTTTCTCGTTGCATCTTTTCGGGTACTAGTATTTGTTAAATATATTAGCGGTACTTATACAGTTCTTAGGGTTAAAGTTGTCAAAGATAACATTTGATCGATGACGTAATAACTGAGAAGTCGAATAAGCAGATATATTTATATGCTATAAATACATGATTTTAAGGTGAAATATATAACAATCCCAGAGTTTATTTCTAAAGTTATTCGTAGCCTAAATTTTTCTAACCGTTTAAGTTTCATTTCAGATCGTATGTCATTGAAGACAGTCAAAATGAAATAAACAAGACGTGATGAATAGCGAATATTTGGTTTCTGGAGGTAACCATTTCCAATCCTGCAGACGTGTGAGATTAAGTAAGGGAATCACTGTTTATGCATCAGTAAGGACATCTAGTAGGGAGGTTATGTCACACAGGCATTTCTTAGCAAGCTGAAATTAACAAATCTGTGAATTAAGTGCAAGAAGAAAGAAAGAAGAAGAAAACCCGCCCCCTACGTGGAAGACCTCGGTTTGATTCTGTTTAAACCATAATTACTTTCTCTATCTCCTTTGGATTTAATTTAACCGTTCCACCCTTTGACTGCTATGATATAGTATGTCAAGACCTATCAAAGGATCTTGCCCTTAATTCCCAGCGTTTCTTTTTTAGCAAGAATATATAAACCCTCTATTAGGGCATGGAAAGACTGACGATTTTGACATTTCTGTTCTTTACTTAAGTTGATTAATATAGTATGGACTGATTTCTGCATTTCTTGGAGACGTAATTATTCCATAGAAATGCAAAATGCATGCTGTTCAGATTTCCCGTGTTTTTCAAGTTTGCCGGTTTTTCCCATAGCTTTCCTAAAATTCGTGAAAGGTAAAGTGATAAAAAACCTCCAGATTTTTTAATTTCTTCCGAATCATTATTTTTAATCTCACAATATCTGCAGAGTGCTCCACCACGAGTAATATTGAAATAGAGCCATTCGTACTTTGTTTCCCAATTTTTATTATATTTTGTTTTGTTTTTTTTTCTGACATTCATATCACTCACGTCATTATGAACTTCCATTTCAGTAGATTTCGTCACTTCCGTAATCCTGTTCTCTTCAATACTTGCGGATTTTTTCTATTACTAGTCTCTTCTTTTCCACTGCAATCGGGTTCATTTGTTTTCTCTTCCATGCTTAGCTTTTTTCTGAAAAAATGTCAGAATATACTTTTGCGTAGCTGAGTCTGAATGTTTTTGTTTTGATGGCACGGACATGTTTGGAGTTATGTAAAATATAATCTGAAAATTAATTAATTAATTACGTACAACTTCAAATTACATTAGGGCTCGAACTCCAACACTGTTATAACGTTAGCATTAACAAAAATTACATGCGACTAGTGCAACTTTATGTACTTGCAGGCCCTATCGACTCAAGTAACTCACCACAAAACCAACGAAAACGAACGAAGGTACGTACCATATAGAGATTGCAAATTTACCGACTTATTCATTTACCGCTAATGTTTTACTAATAACCGGTAAACCGGTAATTTATCGGTAATTTTCGACATTTTCAGAACAATGCTAATTATAAAACGATAAATACTTTTATGTTATGAGCAATGTGCGTAGTCCGGAAAATGTACACATTTACCGATTTCAACTTTTATCGTAACATATGCATAAATTAAAAATTAAATTAAATATAATAATTAAAACAAAATTATTGCCTCTGATTCTCTTTTATTTATTGTCTCTTTGGTTGTTAAAATAGGCTTGCAGAAAACATAATTTATCCAGACTTTTGTCTCCTAACCGCGACCTGATTTTTGTGCATATCAACCCTTCCGTAGAAAACGCTCTTTCTGATTCGACACTCGTTGGTGGAAATCGAAAGCCATTTAAAAATATTTTCCACTTATTTTTTCTTCTTGAAAATACGTAATTTCCTTTCTCACGACATGTTTTAGGTCTTTCGTGTTTTTTTAGTTAGATCTTCATAGGCTACATCAGTTTTTCCTTTATCGCCAATTGAAGTTTGTCCTTCGTCGACAGTGCAGCTGATGTCGACGGAACTAATCAATGACTTCGGTTGACTCATTTGTATTATTTTCCTTTTTATTAGAAACTCGTTCAAGTAGCTCCACGATTATCTTCATTATTGTGGGTGTGATGGTTTTATTAAAAATTCCGTAATATTCATCATTTGATTTCGTGGGATCATAAAGGTACCGTAGAACATCAGAATAAATTGTACGTCTTTCCTTCATATGGGCAATCAATGCTTTTTTAAGTTTCTTGCTTAAAAGTGTGTTTTGGTTTGTTAGTTCATCGAGCATAAATGTTAACGTAACATCAACGATATACAGATCTACATTTTTGTTACATAGTGCGTCTACTGCAACTTTTATCGGTTGCAATGCTAATATTGTATTAGAGACCAATTCAAGTTAATTTTATGTAAAATTGATTTCTGATTTTGTATCTATGAGACTCTTTCTAATACAATTTTTGACCATTGTGAAGCGCTCCAACAACAACTATCAAACTATTCCATCCAGTTTTAGAGTCCAATATCAATGAAAGTTCCTTGCCAAATTCCTCCTTTACATGTTTTTGGAGTACATCATCGTTTTTTGTTGGTGATCTGCGGAACATTTTAACAACTTTTCGTATCTTTGCTTCTTTGCTATCACAGAACTCAGCTGTACGTTTTGTATAGTATTTAAGTGAGAATCAATGGATTCGTCATACAGTACCTCTAAAGCATCAAGACCATAATATCTATTCTATCTCTTTATTGAACATAATGAATTATTATTCATATATTTAGATCTATTTAAAAATATATTTTACAAAGATAATCAACAAGTAAAATTATTAAAATTTACATTAAATACTTCTTCTTTTGCCGAATTACCGGTAAAAAAACGAATTAACGGTAAATTTAGTAAAGGATTTTTGGGTCATTTACCGGTAAACCGGTTTACCGGTTTTGCAAGGCTTAGTACCTTACACCACACCCAATACTCTTTTTACGTACACGTCTCTTCTCCGCTGTAAAATTAAGGGGTAAAAATAAAAAATTAACGATCCTCAAATACGGGTACAAATTGTTCCGTTTAGCCTACTGAATCAATAAACACTTACCAGTAATACTAGTTGTCAATAAATTTAAATTTAGCAAACTTTCCACTTCTTTGAGGACAGAAAACTGCAACTCCCAACAACAGAACAAATAAATACATATTCCTTCACAGCAACAGTAACTATGAATGCAGTCACGTGTGTCTGCGCATCCCTATTTGCGCATGCGCATGTGATAGCCGCGATACGACGGTATTTACAGTAAGTTGTTTAGTGGACACTCGGTGTCAATAGGTACTTGTCTTGTCAAATTGTATGCCCCCTCACCTACACATACCCGGGTGAAAATTTAAAAAATCATTTATTTATTTAATTAATTATAAAGCGTGTGTTATAATTATAATTAAGTAAATAAATAATTTAAAATTTTTATAATTTTTCCGGGGGTTAATTTCATATCCCCGGAGGGGAAAATCCCTCCCGGGTCCCCCCTTGGATTCAACACTGCTTTCGACGGGATTTAAGATTAAAATTTGTACATCTTCTTCATTAAGGAGAAAAAATTCACGAATCAAAAAAAACTCTCTATCGTCAAGGGCGAAGAAACAATCTCAACGTATGGAAAAGAACATTTTTTGGATGGAAGCATATTATTTTTTCATTTTTCACTCGCGCTCCGAAGCGATGAAAAAAAATATTAAGAGGCGCGCTTTCGAAATTCCGTCCCCCTCGGAAAAGAATTGAGCTGATGAAGTGGTAAATATCGGCGAAAAAAAGACCCCTTAGGATTTTTTTCCTCTCTCTCTCTCCCTTTCATTCTCCTCCGCCTCTTCCCTCCAATCCCATCTTTTCGAACTCCGAAACTGCCCTCTCTCGAGAGAGAACTTTATTAAGTGCCCAAAGCGAGAAGGAGGCGGATTTCCCCGCAATCCTTCAGTAGCGGTGTCTCTTCCCCACCTTATGTTTTTTTTACCCCCCTCCCCCTTCGCACTCCCTCCCCTCTCACACCTCTCACCCCCTACTCCTGTCTCACTTGATGACCTAAATGTCTTCTTCGTCCCTCTTTCTCTCTCGTTCGGATAGAGAAAAGAAAATAACGGCGGAGATCTTCCGGAATTCATTACCGAAATCTCCGGTTGATAGGAGTTTTAATGCGATTCGCGCAGATGCTTTTCTTTCCCACCTACAACGCCATTATTCATTCGTTCCCGCGTCTTCAGTGGAAGGTGGGTACGGACACGGAGAGTCCGCGCATGCGTATGCGATTTGGACGATAAGAACGGAAGGAAGGGCGGAAAGGAAAATAAATTAACATTTTGTAGAACAAATTAAACGCAGTAAAAAGTGACATTTCTTCGATATTTTATTTTTTTATTAATTTATTTTTCGGTGTTCTGAAATATCGGAGGAAGAGGGTAATTAGCCAATTTCTCTCCTCCCTTCGTCAGATCCGCCATTGATCTGAGGCAATTCGCATCTACACTTTGTTTTGAAAACATGTATATCTATAAATCTGAAATTTTGTGTTTTTTAAGTGTACCTATTTTAGAAAAATAGAAAAAATGTCTACTGCGGAAGGGGTACGAGAGCACTATGTAACACCATCAATTGCAAAACATTAAGCTTCTGAGGCGATGCTGATAAATAAAACTTAAACGATGATTGAAATATATTCCTAGTATTTTATACACTTGGCGGTTGCTTAAAATGGTCCCGGACAACGCCGGGCACACTCCAGCTAGTATCAAATACATGACGAGACTCGTTCGAAAAAATGTCACTAAATGCCTATCAGAATATGAGTTGGATCAGAATGTTCTCCTTATAATACGTTGACTGCCTAAAGATTCGCTTTATCCTTATATTTCGTTATTTCTCCTGCAAAGTTTTCGACGCAAACGGCACGAGATGTTCTCGTTAGAATCGACGGTCAGCAAATAATCGCCGTGAGAGGCAATTCTTTTTGTTTCGATCGTAAATTTTAATCAAATAGTGTAGCCGAAGCATGTAGCGTAGCCGAAGCATGATTTGCAAATTAGAAAAGAAACCAATGCAATTAAGCAATTTGCCGTTGGTTGTCTTCCTCGGCATGAAATGTTATGGTTTTCGTGTAATTTTCTTTCTTCTTATCAGAGCGCAGTATATTGTCGTATTTTCCCGAATTTTACGCGCATTTTTTATCTACAACAACATACCCCAAAATATACTACTGACTAGAATAATTGCCTGTTGAAATTATTCAACGGGGGATCTGCATATAAATCATAGCAAAATAAAAGTGACTGAAGAAAATTCGGACACGAACGGCCAAAACAAACAGCAGTTGTTATTTCAGTAATTTCCAGTACTTATTTTTATTCGAGTACCCGCTTAATAAGAAACAACTATTTCATACAGGAGGTGCCGCGGCAATGGATGTCTTTATCAAATCTGTTTCCCATGATTTAATTTAAGAAATAACACTCAACACAATGAATTTTAAAAAACAACTTACCGAGATCAAATAATTTCCATGTGATTTTTACTTTCTCCATATACTATAGCATAGGGGAAGCATTGTATTCATGAAAAAAACAACTACAAGATTTCAACATAAATACACGTTTTGAGGTCCCCTGAACACGTTTTGTCCATTTTATCGATGATGTGTGTGCGCGTGCGTGCGAGTGTGTGATAGCTTTTTGTTGGTGCTCTAACTCAAAAACTATTAATCAGGTCAACGCGAAATTTTATTTTTAACATTTTTGTACAAGTCACAAGAACTGATTAGTTTTTGGTAAAAATCGGTCAACCGAAAGTTGGTGTTTACTCATGTCACTTATCCGTTATTTTGAGATATTTGCTTTAATATTTGATATGTGTAAAAATGTACTGTAATAATAGTTATAGTAAATTTAATTTTCTACAACCTTTGCTTGAAATATTTGCCCATATAATGCATTGTTTAAGATATATCTTACATTTTTATCTGCCACCACCACGCCACCTGACGAGTATTGTTAACAATTGACGCTTAGGTACGTCTTATTGTTAGTAGCGCTACTTTTTCTTTTCTTAATTGTTGGAGCTTTGTGGCTATATCCAATTTCAGAAGGCTGTGGTTTGAGTTTATTTCTGTTCTTTGTAAAGTCTCAAATTTTCTCGCGGTTTCTTAAAATATTTATTATTATTTAACCTAATTGGAATTTTTAGAAATATTACAGATATGGAGAAAGACATGCGATAGCCACATCAGATTTTTAAACTTGTCTTCGTTGGTGAATCTAAAGCAATAAATAACATTTTATATTAAAGTATTCAAGGTTTGATGGGATTTTCTAGATAAAGCATAAAATTTCCGATATTGTGAATAACTACGCTGTACAAATGATTATGATATAAATAAATTTCACTGAGAAACTTTGTATTTATTAATTTTAACGCATTTCAACTTGAATCGCACATTCCAATATGATTTCAAAATGTAATATCTGAATGTGTTATCATAACATTCATCCGATAAAGTACATTATTCTCAATAATATGAATAAAAATACCTGCTTGCCTAGTTTTAATTACTTCAATGGGAAAGCGTCTCGGTATATAACAAACGTAAAATTTGTCACTTGTCAAATATTTCTGCAAAATAATGTATTCCATGAGTGACTTATGATTTACATTTTTCTCTAAGTCAATTTAATTTACAATATCTATCATAGCCTTCATTCGATAAAATAAATTGTTCTCAACAGCATGCAAGTAAATTCCGTACTGACCAATTCTAAATATTTCCATGCTACCAGTCTCTGTAAATAACAACGGAACATTTGTTACTTTTTGCGTACTTGAATTCACAATATCTATCAAGACGAGTTTTGTGTTCCCGGCGATATTTTTTTCCCAGGAAACGGGAATTTTCAAATATCCCGGGAATCTCGGGATTCCAGGAATAAGAATGATTTCGTATTTTTAATATTTAATACACCATTTTTCATTTAAACATGAAATTTATTATTGATACAACGTAAATACGTAAGTCTTTAATAAATCCCAAAGACATGTGATACATTATTTGCGACAAATTATTAGCAGATTCAATATTCAGACGCAATTTTACTTGCGCAACCGATCTTTCCTCGATGTTGACGATGTGGAGATAACAAGAGACCAGCTACTAATGTATCCTATATTGAAATTCCCTCAAAGTTAAAATTGAGGGTAGAAAACGTATGAAAGAGATTTAAAAAACAATCTAAAATCTATAGGAGCCTTCTTCTGCCCCTTTGTGGCACACTCTGTAAGGCAATAAAAATGCAAATAACCCAATCAAGGATCGAGATACATTTTTGAAATTTGGCAGGAATGCTCGATTTACATATTTTAAGGTGAAAACGAAAAAGAAACTGGAAGAAAATATTTTCAGTTCCCATACAATAATACGTAAACATACACTTCTCGACGTCCAGGCATTTATTGTTCGATTTCTAAATTAGAAATAATTAACCTACGATATTCGATTTAAACCATTTTAAAGAAATATTTTTAATATTTCTTATTCTGTTCATTTTTTCCGCCTACAGTTTTAAATTCCTCATGTTAAACGTTTAATTCACATATTTATGGGAAATCTTGCCATTTTAACGGGAGGTTGTCTTGCCAACCAATTACATTGTTAAACCTTGAAATCCTATTATCATTTCATTCCTAATGGGTGAAAGCGTTTCGTTATATGCAAGAAGAAATAAATTTGAATGTAAAACATTAATCATTCGCATATTAAAAACAATTAGAATAATCGAGACTTGAAACAATGAACGCCTAAAAAAACAAATTTTTGTGTTCCTGCCATCGATTTTTTAATCGTTCAACAGATCAGTTTTTAACGCGAGAATTTGACGCATTCTTAGTGAGTCGCATTATTGCCGCTTTCGTGTAATTCAGTACCATTAACATGGATAATAATACCTTCGCGTCGCATCTATTCACGAAATTTCACAAAAAAAACTTTCCCGTTGAATTTCAACGGCATCTCCCTATATAATGACTTGGTCAGAGTAGCTATTTGGTCAATTAGGGGAGAGTGAGGGGAGAAGGAAGAAGAATGGGAGAGAAAGGTAATAGCGCCTAGTTTCAGATCCATCCAACATGCAACCATTACTTTTTGCCCTTTTATTACTAACACATTCACGAGCGTGAGAGGCAGCCATTTTGACATTGTATTAGCGTACCATCAAAATTGAATTAATAACAAGAAACGCTACCTGATCATTAATCTCAAACTCCTAATAACTCAGTAACTAAATAGCATTCACTGAAAACATATTTAGTATTCATCGGATATCCTATTGGTACAACATGCATTAAACCAAAAAAATCAGTTAATTTTGATAGCTTAACATTTGGGGCTGAAATACGGAGAAATATCTTTTTAAAATTCAGCTGTTGGGGTAATTCTGGAAAAGTTTGACTCGGCACAAAATTTAAACGAACAATTCCCGGAAATCATTAAAAAATTTCACGGGAATCGAGAACAAGAAATATTGAGTAAATTCCCGGGAACCGAGAACGGGAATTCCCGATTCCAAGACTATAATCAAGACCTTAATTTGACAAAATTAGGATATATTCATTAGTGGAGTAAAAACAGCCTTCTTACCAAATTCTAATTAACCTATCTCTGTCGTCACGGTAAATAAAACTAAAATAACCAAAATATAAGCGATGTGTTAATTTACTTTTCCCCCACGCTTAAGGAGAATGCGTATATCTTGAATAATCCTAACTACTCCTATCTCTGTCGTCACGGTAAATAAAACTAAAATAACCAAAATATAAGCGATGTGTTAATTTACTTTTCCCCCACGCTTAAGGAGAATGCGTATATCTTGAATAATCCTAACTACTCCGATGTTAAATCGGTCTCTGTATATAAAAATCGTAACATTTTTCACTTTTTACGTACTTCAATCCAATTTACTGTATCTATCATCACCTTCATTCGACAAAATAAATTATTATCAATAGTTCTAACTACTTCTATGCGGAAACAGTTGTCAAGGTAAACAAAACAAAAATAACCAAAACATAAGCGCTGTGTTTGTTCCCATTTCTCACATACCTAAGGAGCGGAGCTGCAGTAGATGATCACCAACCAAACAACCAACCAACTACAAGCTTTTATTATAGGGGCGATTATATTTGTACATTTTCAATTTGGTCCACCTAATTCTCGCTTTGCGTGATTGTCGTAGACATAATTATAACAATGACCAATATTTATGTGCAGATGAATGACTATTTTATTAATAAACTTCTCCATAAAATTTATGAGACAAACCTAAATAAATATTCTCCACACAAATATCATTCGTATTGATATCATTTTTTCATGCAAACAAATTTAAAATTATATTGAGACAGATAAAATACCATGAGTCATCATTTAAACGTTTTTTACTGTCACGTAAATAAATTCGCAATTAAAAAATACCTTAGCAAAAAGGTAGCAATGATTCTCGGTATTATTTGGTGGGAGTGGATACATTCAATTTAACGCGCAGAAAATGTACTGAGACGATTATATGAATAAAAAATAGTGTAGTTCTATGTCTAGAGATGGCATTCTAAGCTCCCGAGTTATCAAATACATGTCACTACTTGTATTAATGCATTCTGTTTGTCTGTTGAAACCGTACTGGGCACCTGTCAATGAGTTTCATAAACTCAAATTCTGAGCTACGTTCTGAGTAAAATATAAAAAAGGAGGTTTTGCATGCTAAATTAGTTACGAATATTTAACGCCGATGGATAAAAATCAATATTACATGCAGATGAAAGGTTTTTAACGTAATACGACCTGCCAACGACATTTACACCAACACCCCGATCAAATCTCAAACTATGCGAAGTCGACGTATTTTTTGCATAGCAGGGCAAACCACAAAACGCTATAGATTTTCAATTAAACAGATAAGGCTTTTCTTCCTTAAAATGTCGACACAATGTGAAGTATTACTTTACTAATTGAATTCGCTATCAAAGCGACCGACGACAGACCGTTTATCGATTCGGACGGAGGGATAAAGATAGGAGAGAGGAGGAGAGGAGAGAGAGAGAGAGGAGATAGAGGAGAGAGAAAGACGGAGGAGAGAGAGAGGAGATAGAGGAGAGAGAAAGACGGAGGAGAGAGAGAGGAGATAGAGGAGAGAGACAGACGGAGGAGAAAATGAGACAATCGCTGGGAGTATGATATCTCCTCCCATCAAATTATAAACGAGATTCTAATTAGATAAACGATTCCCCGTTTTAACGACAAGACCTTAACCACGTGGCAGATAAAGAGTTAGAGAGAGGCAAATAAAGAACAAGATAGAAAGAAAGCAGCTCCACTTGCTCCCTTCCATTCCACGCCCCATTTTACCATCTGTGACAAATGGACGCAGATGATCCGTGAGGAGAAAGCCACCGTTTCTCTCTCTCCTCCCCCCCTCTATCACTCCCTCTATCTCTCCCTCTTTCTCTCTCTCTCATTCTCTCTCTCATTCTCTCTCTCTCGTTCTCGTTCTCTCTCTCTCGCTCTCTAGAGCCGGGGACAGACGAGAGAATGGCCGACCGCCTGACTGATCGAATCTCCTCTAAGGTCAAGGCCAAACTTCGGAAATGCGGGAGTGAACGGGGGTGGGGATAGTAAAAAGGGGGAGGAATAAGAGGAGTTATGGATTGGCAAAGCTTAAGTCGAGAGGGTGAGGAACCGGTAATACAAAGCATAAAAAGGGGAATGAAAAAATAGAATAAATTTAATAAAACGTAAGATAGTGGGAGTCTTCTGATATACCTAAAATAGTGGACTGCCTTGAGTATGCTATGTGTTGTTCCTTGCAAGTAACGTGTATATAAGAGACAGTTAAATGCTAAATCTGTTCTGGCAACAAGAGGTTTTCAAGAAACCCAGTGCCGAGTGAAAAGTTCATGATGCATACCGATGCCACCTCGTGGCTGTTATCGTGGGGTATTCCCGATTTAAGACCAACAGAAATCCTTCCACTTCCAAAGAAACTACCTTTATACGTTTTAAAAATGTTATTCACATGAATAATAAATATTTGTAGAGCGTGGGGCATCGGTAAGAGCGGGGTCCGTTGCACTTGTACCGTTGGCACCGCCATGAAGCCTGCCCTTGGGATAGGGAAAGAAAGATGCTGGAAAAGGAGAGATGGAAAGGCGGGATGGAGGTCAAACAGATATTCGCCTTTATTTTGTCTAAATTGAGAGTGGAGTGGAGAGTCTTTTTCCATCTATCTCGATTAAACGCAAAGGTAAACATAATTTCGCGGCACCTCCACAAGTCGTTATATCACAAGGTTTGGACGCATGGATTTGTTGGTTCTACATCATGCGCAATTTAATAAGGGAAATATCATTGCCATAGTGACCAATCGACAGTTCCATGTCGTTGATTTAATTGTTAAAATTTGTTTTTTCCCTGGAACTCCTAGCAATCAGCTGCGGCACCCCGCTTGGGAAACATCGATGCAATGCAAATGTAATATGCTACACGTCATAATGCAAGTGGAACTCAGGCGGAAATGAACACCGGAGGCTAATTTACCAATTATCTACTGACGGTGAGAGATAAGCTCTCAAAATACGTATCTACGTCACATAAAAATCCTAAAATGTAGTGTTTGAATGAGTGTGTGACTGAGTGCATGGCGTGTTTATGTGTTGACGTCTGTGAGGACTCGAGGAATCCGACATTTGCCAGATATGTGGCATTTTTGTTTTATTTGGAATAATGAAAAAGTTGTTGGTTTTATCTTCATCAGAGTCATTCTAACTTCCGGCTCACCCAATCCAATCTGTATCAACTAAGGCCTTTCTCTTCATCTTCTCAACCCCATCTTTTAATGCATCTAATAATCTTTTCCTCCTGCTGACTCTTGTCTCCTTCCTATCATTCTTCAATTTACCTTATTACTCTAACTAGAGGCTTGCCCGTTGTTGCGCAACCTAAAAATAATAGAATAATATACTTTGCCATTATAATTCTTATGTTTCAGGATAACAGAAATGTAAGAATTTCAATTTATTTAAAATTTTAGTTGAAAAAGATGACTATATAGATGCCCATATTCAAACCAAAATCATCAATCAAATTAAATAAAGAAATTAAATAAAAAATTGAATAAATGAAAGTGACCCGTTCGGAATCGCGAGCCGACGCGTTACTCGCTTTGCCACCCGGACTCCTCATTTACGTTGATTCGTAATTGCTATTCAAATAGTGTGTAATTCAGATGCCCTCCTTGCCTCAGACGGACATTCGACAAATTGTATATAGATTATTCTCCTCTTTTCCCCCACTGGATTTAAGACTTAATTTGTTTTCCCTCGCTCCAACTATTTTTCTCCAGTTTACAACATACCTACATCACAGACACTTCCAATTTAATCTCAATGTCCACGTATCACACACATATAAACGCTACGCTTCATATCAAAAAATTTTACCGACTTATTTTTAGCGATGCTTTCCTAAAAAAAATTCGCTTGCGTATTCGGTTTGTCTCTCTGTCCTGTGTGGGCCATATCTCTGGCATCGTGCAAACTGGAGAAATCAAATTATCAGGATATTTGATCTAAATGAAAGTTAGTATACATTTGCTTCATCTAAAATCAGCAGCTGGAGAGTAGTCGGCGTCTACATCAGAACTTTGATAATAACTCGAGAAGAATTCGTGCAAGACAGAAGAAATTATTCTTGCTGAAAAACACCCATGGATGAAATGTTGTTGTAAAGTATTGAATTTCAAAACAACCGAGATTCGATTCTGCGGGAGTTTATTTTCAACATCAAATTTTTATTCTTAAATTTTTGTTGTTTTTTAGGATGGACAAAATAATATTTACTTAAGATAGTTTTTCTGAAAAACAGGAAAAAACCGCCTCACGTAATTTGCTCTAAAATTCTTCTCTCGCTTATTTCGATATTTATTTAAACGAGTGCATGCAAAATTGAAATTGAAATATCTTGCTAATTAATTTTCCACTTCGCAACGCACAGGTGCGCACTTTGTTCGTTGCGTCCAAATGGATAAAATTAAACATTAAGGTTAATTACGGTATCGATTATTGTCCTCTATTTGGAATAATTAAAAAGTTATTGAAAGTTAACGAGATGATCAAAACAGAACTTAAGATGCCTACTTTCCATTTAATCATTTAATTAATACTTATATTGGCTTTAATAGCTTTAAAGTCATCGCGGATATGTAGCTCTTTGTGTTCTCAAATTTCATAATTTAGCGTTATAAAATGCTACAAATACATTCGAACGGAATATTAAATTGGTCACGAGTATTTGTGAGGCAAAAATAACGCGTGTACGTATTAGAATATACCGAATCTGAGTCCAACAATAGTTGTTGCTGTGGCAACACTCTCGTAACGAGTGATACAAACTGCAAATCGCCAGTGTTTACGCGAAATTCTAAGAAATACTCGTACAATCGATAAGCAAACTTTTACGATAAAAATAAGAATCTTCATTCCTTTCCTCAGAGAATAGTAAAGGGAGGAAAGAAGAAAGGGAGGAAGGAAGGGGAGGGAGAAGAATGGGAGATTAGAAAAGGAGTGAGATAAGATGGGAAGGAGAGGATGGGGAAGGATTTGTTCCGTCGCCCTTCTGAAAAATGATCGCGGCCATTCTTCTCCGAGAGGAAAGGACCGAACACTCACTAGTACCACTAAATGAAGTCGATTCCACGGCTTTCTCGATTGGCCGGAGGAATGACGATATCCTCCTCCTTTCTTTTTTTCCTTTGGACGGAAGGATTTCAGGGATCAGGAGAAGAATATCTTTCTCCTTTCTATTTTCGGGAGACTGCGGCGACGGTAATAAAATAGTAGAGAGGAGAATGAAAAAAAGAACCTCTCCGTTGATTTTTTTAAGTCCGGATGTCAACTTCCCAGCGCGGATTTCTTTTCGCCCATTTTTAGGAGGAGGCGGTTTTCATTTTATTTTACTCTTGCGGCCGAGTTCCGTATTGATGGATTCGTCCCAGTAAATCCGCCTGGTCCTTTTTTTCTCTCTCTCTCCTACACGCGTCATTAAATAACAATAGGGACGAGTACGCGGGTCGTTTATCCGGGGTCAATAAATACGCCCGAGGTTGCTTCCCTTTCCCGAGGCGCGTCCGAGAGAAAAGGACGGCGGGGCTGTTTATTGTCTCGGATGCGATCGGTAAAGATTCGGGACGGGAAGAGATGTTTTTTCCCGCAATCGAAATTAGTACAATCTCGTCCCACATGGCGACCATGTTTGGCATTCGAAACGGTGCTTATTTTTTGCACTTCTACGAGTTTTTTCTCTCTGGATGCAGTCAGCGGCGGAAGTCTTAAAACTTTTTGATGCTGTTTTTTTTTTAAACTTAAAGATGGACGAAACAGTTGTCCGCCTCTAAAGATAACCCTTTGCTTAATAATTTATACTTACGCACGACGAAACGTAAAATTTGAAACGTTTTGAGGATTTTATCTATTTTTTAGCGAAGGAAATTTTTATCGAAACCGTGAGGAACATGCAAAAGGCGCCCATTCAAACGCCGCCACTCACATTTCCGTTGGCGCAGAATGATCCAGTATTCAAAACGAGATGTTTCCTTAGCTGACAAACTATTCAAACTGTTTCGCTCCGATGGCCATGAAGAAGTTGTGAAAACCAGGTACGTGTTTTGGTTAGAGAGCAGCCGGCATCGGTGGCGATTCATTGATAGCAGATTTAAAGCGTTCTTTTTATCACGTTTTCCTTACAGCAAAAACTTTCTAATATGATGACTGTCCATCCATCTGTCTGTGGAAAATCAACTTTTTTGTTTCAATAGTTATTTAAAAAATTCCGTTTGCATTACATGGCTCTTATAAATCAATGAATTTTCGAGCGATTGGATTTCACAAGTAGTCCATAGACTTTCCGTTAGGTGGCTTCAAAGCAGGAAAATTCAAATATTTTAAATGGTATTGTAGCCGAACTACTTAAGCCCGAGAAGAGAAGTTTTCTCGGATGGGAAGGACTAGTGCAGATCAACAGATCAACGGAACAAATTATCCCTTCCTAAAATGGGAGGGGGCAACCACAACCCTGAAAATATTTAAGAAAACATGCTTCCATCTCTTATTTGGCAAGGGTATACGTAGTATAGGGTATTGTTTTCATGAAAAAAATCGATTTCGAGATTTCAACGGAAATACACGTTTTGAGGTCCCCTGAACACGTTTTGACTATTTTCTCTATCATGTCTGTATGTGATAGCTTTTTTGTGGGTGCTCTAACTCAAAAACTATTATTCAGATCAACGCGAAATTTTACATTTAACATTTTTATGAAAGTCACAAGAACTGATTAGTTTTTGGTAGGCATCGGTGAAACGGAAGTGTGTTCACTCATGTCACATCCGTTATTTTCAAATATTTGCTTTAATATTTTATAAATGTAAAAATATACTGGAATAAACGTTGTAGGAAATTTATTTTCTACAACCTTTGTTTGAAACATTTTTCCATATAATGCATTGTTTAAGTGATATCTTATATTTTTAGCTGCCACCACCACGCCACCTACAGACGACTATTGTTAACAATTGACGCTTAGTTATGTCTTAGTAACGCTCCTTTTTCTTTTCTTAATTGTTGGAGCTTTGTGGCTATATCCAATATCAGAAGGCTATGGTTATAGTTTATTTCTGTTCTTTGTAAAGTCTAAAATTTTCGCAGTATCTTAAAATATATATTATTATGTAACCTATTTGGAATTTTTAGAAAAATTACAGGTATAGAGAAAGTCATGTGGTGGTCACATCAGATTTTTCGTTTCAAGTTTATTATCGGCGAGCCGACACCGATGAAAGCTACTTTATATTCGAAATGCCTTTCTGGTTTTCTTCTTTTGGAAAAGGGCCCCAGTTTGTAAGATTGATCTTTGCCATTAAATCCTTTATATCCCATGCCCGAGTATACTCGGAGGGCGATATGTCGTCTGCTGTGCTACAACCGAGATAACTCGTTTTGAAGATTCTCCCAAGGTCCCAAATTTGAATTTACTCGGGTCTTAGTGCTAATCATTTCCGATCCTAGATGTCTCCTAATAACCTATTTCTATCTATGATAGACTGCTACTGCTAGGGTTAAATGTAAGAAGGGACTACATAGTCTCAATTTCGCCCTAATAAAGTCGTTTGTCTGTCTGTCTGTCTACATCACTTCCAGGATATTACATTAGAATCGGCAACAAAATGTGGGATTTTAAAGGGTTAAGGCGAGTTCCATATTTCTCTGTTGACTCAGCAACGCCGTCGACCGGTAAACTGGAATCTTCGGCGCCTCTCGTTTCGAATAAGATCTCATCGAGACGAGCCAAAGCGGAAAAGCGATACTGTAATCACGTCGCGACGACGGCTTTCATCGAAGATCTTTGGGACGTCACGGAAACGTCCTCGTAGACGAAAAAGAGTGCCAGAAAGAAGAAGTGACTTCGTATCCCATAAAAAGAGGGAAGCTGAAGATGAGACCGAAGCGCAGCTGGAGGCCGGGGGGAGGGGAGAAAGGAGGAGGGGAAGAGGGGAGAGGCTAGGGGGAAAGGGGGGGAGGGGGAGAGGCAAGGGGGAGGGGGAGAGGCTAGGGGGAAAGAGGGTGGAAAGGGGGGTTCAACGATGCCGTTATCAATTTTTCAAGTTGAAATGCTACTCTTGTCATTGCGGCCATTCGGCTCCTTTTTTCACTCCATCTTGAGACGTCGCTTTGGCGAGGTTGGAGGCAGAACCTTTGATGGAGTTTAATCTCTCACTACCTCCGAAAAGCCTGCGCAATTTTGAATCCATTGGAACACGATAGGTTCAATTTGTAATCGTTTTCTTAGCAAATCTCTCGCCTATCCCATGACTTCGTCATAAGCAATCCATTGTTTCAACTTTAACGTACGATAAATTCAGGAATAATGTCAAATATTGATAATATAAATGCTTATCTTAACAAGGTTATGAAAAAACAAACGCGCATTTCGTCTGTAATACAGCCGTCTTCAGTGGTTTCACCAGAAGTAAATTCTAAAAAATGTGATCTTCAATTACTGACGCAATATGAAAAAGCGCGTTTTACTTATTGTGGTTTATTTAGAATCATAAACTTAAAATTCTTCATTAACCTAATAATATAATTATATGACGAAGTTATTTATTGAATAATTTATTTAAAAGTATGTTCACATATTAAGTTCCAATATACTAATGACAACTGCTTATAATATGAACATGCTACATTACTATAAAATCCCCTCCTGACACTCGTCTATTTTTCTCTAAAGGTGTCCCCTGGAGCTCCCTGATTTTTCAGAAACATTTCCTCTGCAGTGTTACGGACGATATTAAAGATCAAACACGTAGCGAAATATTTAACTTTCTATTTTATAACCATTTGCTCAGAATCTTAATTTGAAAATTGTGAAGGCATCCCTTGCCGCCCACCTATTTTTCCAAAACAAACCTTTGGCAGCGTAATAAATTGTATCATAGATCACATAAACCACGCACATTTCAGTATTATATCTCTTACCATTCACTTGCTATTTCAATTCAATTGATTTGCGCATACGGACAGAAAGATCGAAAATAAAAGGGAACTTCTTCCTAAACTTTAGAAACTGACGAGTCGAGCATTGCATTGCCTCTTTGATACCCATTTCGCGTAGACAGGAGGGAATCAGCAGGTCGTAAAAAACAATCGAAAACATAAGCGAGATTATAAAAGAAAACGCACTAAAAAGGGTTTGGCTTTTTCATGATTTTGTCCAAGGTATTGGGGATAAGTACGCAGTTTTTCAATGTTTGATATTTAACTGCTTATTCTTGAATTTATCAATTGTATCCTAGCCATAAGATGAGCTTCATAATTCTTTGAATTAAACTTATCTATTAAAATAAAAAACTATATTTCAGAATTCATTTACTGCTACCTTCGGAATTAAAATCCGTCGGAGCATGTTATGCCCATTTCATAATTAGTTTCTTAGAAAAGCTCTCAACTCTCTCCGTTCCTCATTGAAAGCAACTCGTGATTCTAACTTAAGCTTACGCATTAATATTAAAAAACCACATTCCTTAATTGTAACGTGATTTTTTAAATTTTATTTTCTTAATGTTTGAAAAAGTTACCTTTCGCCTAGTAATAATAATCACACTTAATGGTCACACATCCAATCGCAATTAGGTCAATATATACCGTTCGCGTTTCAGATAGTCCTCAATTAACTTCACCTCATTAAAGTCTCTTTAACGAGACTCGAACCTAACAAGCAAATTACATACAGTTCCTCCGTCTTTTGAAAAGTTTTGCGAACAAGTGTTCTCACTCTTCACGTCACGTTCGAACGAGGCAAAATGATAAATTTAATCATCTCCTTTTCTTCTAGGGTAAATATGAAAAATTAATCATTATTTTGGAGATAAAATAATTAGACGAGACGACACCACCCCTTAGGATCGGAATAAACTTGACGTAAAAATTTCATGACGCGGGGTGATTTATTAATCTTCCGGGAAGAGAGAAAAAGAAAGAAAGAGGAGTCGAAACGATTTTTTCGCGGCTAACGATTCCCCTCAGACGCCCTCTCTAGAAGTGGATAAAGTCAACGAAGTGTCAGGTAGAAGTTGGTTTGATTTTTTTATTATGATATATTACACTTGACAGAAATTAAAGATTAGGTACATAAAAACGTTTAGGTGTGTGAGACTGCCAGCGGGGAAGAAAAGTAATGATTATAAAACTTTGACGGAAGCGAAGTCAAGAAGGTCTGCAAAAAATATAAATGCGGACGTGAAAAAGTAATTAATGGAAAGAGCAAAGAAGAAAAGAAAAATCTCGGCAAATATTATGAGCAGAAAAGAAATTCAGGTTTTTAAGATGAAATAAATTAACCGGTTAAAAGTATCTTTTAAAAGTCACCTTTTAGAACGCTCTGAATTTTAGCGTCTAAAAGACAAAAACTATAAGCTGATATCAAATAAACACGCTAATTTATTTTTTCAGAAACAAATGAAACAAAACCGTGTAAAAATTCTACTATATTACTCAAAAACACGATCAGGTTTCAACGTAACAACGTCCTCATCGCTGAAACCTGGTCAAGTTTTTGAGTAATGAAATGGAATTTTTACATAGTTTGTTGTTCCAAAGTATGGGATTCTGCAAAATTAAGACTTCAATAGTGGATTTTATATTTTATTTATTTTTAGCTTTCCCATAAACATACACCACCCTTTAAAATGAGCTCAACGACGATAGCAAAGAGGAATATATACAACCATGCCCTCGAAAGGATTTGAAACTATGACCCTAGCATAGAGAGTTAGCCATGCTAACCACCACTTTAACGAGACAATTATATGATGATGATGATATTATTCAGAGGTTCTAACTTTGCAACAAACTCTTCTAAAATAAACATAAATACTCTTCTAAAAGTTTTATGGCTTAGTTTATTTCTTTTAGCGAAATTTAAATGGTTTAAATTCGTCATTTAACATTTGAAAAATAATCATTAAAATCTTAGAAAGAGATAATGACTGAAGTAAATGTTGTGTGCGTGACCTTTAAATTGCGACGAACTGCCGCGGCTGTCCAAATTTTGTTGCGTGCGTTGAAGGAATTCCGAATACTTCGTTAATTAAAATGCCGACATTGGGTAATTACCTTTATAATTCAAGGAAATCCTTCCAAGCTATCGGCGTCTCAGTTGTAAACTACACCGTTGAAACCTTGCGTAAATTTTGGAATAACAATAATGAATATACAACTGAGCAAAATGGGTCGCTCTGACTTTGCTGATAAAAATGTAATACGTATCATTTATTAAATAGAGCCGCGTGGGCCTCTATTAATATTTTAGTTGAATTAAAAATTAACTCATATTAGTAAAATTTGGTACTTTATTCGCTAACGCAATATAAAAAAGCCCATTTTATTTATTGAGGTATATTTATAATTGTAAACTTAATTTTTTATAAATTTAGTAATATAATTATATGATATAAAATACTGTATTCAATAAATAACTTTAAAATCTTAACTTTCTATCAATAACTAATTGCTCATAATCTTAATTTGATCATTTTTAAAGCACTCCCTGCCGACCACCGATTTTTCAAGAACATTTCTTCTGGAGTGTTAAAGATAGCATTAAAGGTCACACAGATATTGAACATTTTTAAATTTCTATCTATAACAATTTGCCCATAATCATAATTTGTAAATTTTGATTCCTAATTCACTGAAACCACACATGTAAACATAACCGGACGTGACGTCAAAGCACGGAACCCGATTTTCTGCTATGGGAAGTCCTGCAGACAACTGTTAGTCACCAAACGATACGATGCATCAATCCCTAATTGAAATGAGTCCTGCAAAATCTTATTTCAAGTACGGCCTATAAGATTCATTTTATCCCTTCAAATGCAGAAATATGAGAAGACATGTCAATGACAAGCATTTCCTCCTTTCATTAAACAGCAACAGGTTTTCAGATCATTAACTGCATTCAGCGCTAATCCCTATTATAATGAAAGTGTTTGTATGTGATTTTGTCACCCTCACAAAATTTTTCGTCGTTTTAAGGGCAACTGTATCGTTTTTATCTTCATGTGATTATTCATATCAAATTTTATTTAGATATTGGAAAGAATTACGTGTTTACCTAAATAGCTTATATGAGGCATAGAATGCTATTACATCAGTTGTAAAGATTAAAGTCGTAACCAATGTGTCTGCGTATTGTTGAGTCCTGTGTCAACATTATATTTATAAACTTAGTCGCGACGAAAGGAATAAATGTTGCATTTGCATCAGAATTTTTAAAAATATTCTCAAAATGACACATTTGAATATTATATTTATAAAAGTTAATAATTCCGTTTTTCCAATCGACGTACGCATTTTTTTATTCGAGTAGCAACAAATAATTTGTTGATTTTATTTTTTATACGCATAAATTTTCGCGCTGCGTTAAGTAGTCCAAACCAAACGATTTGGCGGATATCGCAAGTTACTCTAATGAACGTTTTAAATCATACATGCGCGATAATAACTACATAACTAACACTTATATGGTAAGGTTCCTTAAAAGTTGACAACAGGTCACGCGTTCGTTTATTTACGTCGCAATTTTGGATGTTCTCCTACTGAAGATCAAAATCTGGAATTATTTTTATATTAATATTTCATTCATGTCCACCCGTCATTTCTGAGGGGCATTCACATAGTCTGTTAATAATAATGAATCGCTGTCGTCTGATGACGAATACTTAGTAACCGAAGCCCAGATACGGTTTAGTCAAGTTAATAAATGTAATGAATTATCTATTTCAGTTGTTTAACAATGAAGGTCCATATGAAAATTTATTTCTCTAAATCGGTGTGAACTTAATTCAAAACCGGCTGTTTTATTTTACAGACCTATTTATATCGCCAAGGTGAACAATGAGAGGAGAAAGATTTCCTCCATCACTTGTTGATCGTTGTCAGCACAGCTGCGCGAAAAGCTTGACATTCTGCACTTCACGATAACTCTAAAGAACACTCAAAGAGTTGGGAAAATTTTCAACGAGACGACTTCACTTTTAAAAGGGAGAATGCGTCATTTAATAAACATCATAGGTCAACGGTAAGAATTACTTAATATTTGTAAAAATACCTTTCCGTCGCCAGTGAAACTAAAAATTATTTTTTTATTGTAAAAATTATATTCTACGCTCACGAATACATAACGACTCAAGTAGTAAGGACACTTTGGAGAGCCTGATTTTTTTAAATCTACTATGCACATCAGTAATGATTCTATAAATTTAAAAAAATATACAGCAGCCTCCAAACATGGGCATAAAATCTTTCGTAACGTTTTTCTCAGGATATTCAGATATTCCAGACACAATAATGCGCCTTCCTCCCTTTGTTTACCCGAATAACGAGGAAAAAATGTTACAGCAGGTTTCCTTTCATATTCTGTACATTTTATAACTAACATTAAGTCGGACGTGCTAAATGGCGAACGAAGAACTTATTTTTCCATGCACCATGTTGCTTGAGAAGTCCGGTTAAATAATAGGCCGGGCCGCATTAAGGTTATGAGAAGCCTAAGGCTCATTAGCGAGAGCCGTTTCCCTCGCTCAGCTGTTACTTCGATGTGAAACGGAGCGCCTCGAGCTAATGCTTAAAAATATAAGGTCCCTAAGATCATTATACCATACTTCATCTATCTCCGCAGCGTTGTAACGTTTCGTATCTTCGGATACTTCGACCCTACGACAGCATTGCGTGAAAAGCTTCATATTCTTCTCTTCGACTTTAATGTTTGCACCTCACACCGAGACTGTAATTCCGTTTTGAATTCCCGCAGATTAATGAGTGTTGTTAAGCTATAATATGATCTGGCGACCTCTGTAAATTTTGAGATAACTCGACCTAAGAATTAATCTCCTCCGACGGAATAATTTTCAAATCGTTGTTACTTCTTTACTTTTTGTCCGCTGGACATGGAGATTCGCGTTGAATACGGTTTCATAGTAACCGAGGTACGTAATTTAGCTAAGAAATTAGTTATTGCAGAGTCGGCGATGATGCCAGATACTAGCGATATTACTTAATTGCAATCCATAAACGTATACGGGCATAGAACACCACAATGGCAGAAAGATGTATCGTTAATTAACCTCATTTTAATTATACAACAGAAACGGTGATAGTAGGAACATTTCCATATATGATTACAGGAAACTTAAGTGGATATAAGTGTTATTAGATTTTACTGCTGTATTTATACCAAAACCTATAACCACTTAGAGAAAAATTACCATTAAGTGTAGAGTTAACACAACATAAATGGGGAAACATATCCCTCCAATACCTATTCATAAAATGCGGGTAAAATCAGATGCGCATTTCTGCTACTAAATGGTCATCATCAGTGGTAATTCGTCGATAGAATATTTAAAATATAGAATATTTCAAATCTACCTTCGGTGAATCGCCACAGCTTTTTATCCGAAACACGCATCTGGTTTTCCCTATCTTTTCTTACGGCTATTGGAGAAACATAAGGTTTCCGTTTGATCTCAGTCAAAAAGGTGAGCTCAACAATTGTTTCCTGAATATCGCAAAAAAAGAGTAATTTTCAAGACAGTACAACAACAATTCATACGGTTGTTTATAAACACATTTAGGGAATACAGTTGAAAGTCTGCATTCCGGAATGCTATGACCCGGAAAAATCCTTAGTTCGGAATGGTACCGGATTTAGACTTCCGTAAATAAGACTTCTTTGGTCCGAAAATGTGGCGTGGATTGCATTCAGATTATTTTGCGTCCCCGCTGTTTGAGAATGAACATTTAAAGCGTTAGAAACTCCGTAAAATGCTAACTTGGCATTGTATTTTTGTAGTAATTTATTTTATGTAATCTTTTATTTTTTCTTTGTTACTGTGTTCCTGTATGTAATTGACAATGGGTTACATGGAAGAAGAGACTGTTTAGACTCAATCTCGCCCAAATAAAGACGCATATTTATCTATCTATAAAACGTACAAAACTGTCGTTTCACTTATGATCCAACCCGGATCGAGCAAACCCAACTGGTTGTATGAGAAACCTCATACATGGGCATATCCATTAAAAAAATATACTATTTCAACTTCAGGTGAAGGTTTTCGGAGCGTTGTGGTGAAAAACTGGCGTCGGCTTTCGTTGTCTGCTATTTCAAGTCTTCCCATAATTTATTCACTCGCATCCTTAGGTTAAAGGTGTGAAATCGTGGCTTATATAGCGTGTACAGTAACAGTACAGTCATTTTTTTTATGCTAAACAACCGTGGTTCGGAAAATTCCACAGTCCAGAACACCACCGATTCCGAGGCTATATTGTACGTATAAGAGATTAACGTGGAATTTTTCGAAAGACGAAAAATGAAAAATCTATAAAGCCGTAAATTTTAAACGTGAGCCACGGTGAATTAGGCGTCGAGATCTCTCTGGAACTTTTAATAAGGACTGCGGAGAGGAAGATTCTGTCGGATATTCGAGGCCCGGTGATATCGTCGAAGGCTATCGAACGGACGTTGCCACGGGAGCGGATGGGTGGGCGGAAGAGAGAGAGAGAGTAGATAAGAACGTGTTCGAGCGATACTTTGGACAGATTGAAGAATGGGTGTGGATGCGACGAGATGAAATGATGGACCACGCGGACGAAGGATCAGCGAGGGAGGAAGACCGGAACAAAAAGAAGGAAGGATATCCTTTGATTGATCGAACACCTTCGTACACGGGGAGCTATAAATCACTTTCGCGAGGGTAGGGAAGAAGACGAGAGGAAGATTAAAAAAAAATTTCATCGCAATGTACCTTCGAATTTCGAGCCTACCGGTGGGATATTACTGTTTGATTCATGACTTACCCGTTTTCCTGGACACATTGATAGTCGATCTTGGAACGGTACCGTGAAAAGTCCGCGAACCAGTCTGACATGACGAGGATCTATTATGGGGAGACAAATACTTCAACTATTTGTTATGACTCTAATTTGGACACCTTCGATGCACCTCTCACGCTTGCATACTCTATGCTTTTCTTAAGATTATCTGCGACCTTGAGGGAAGAGGGGGGAAAATGGCCCAGTTGCCAGCCGCCTGGCTGCGCTACTGGGATATATCCACATATGATTATCGGTTGTGGATGCGTTTCCCGAGGATGAAGACTAACAACGGGAACGACTAACAAATTGACTTGCATGTAATACATGGAATGTAATACATCCTACGATGAAAAAATTTACATAATAAACTATTTGAAAGAATTTTTCTCATTATTTTCACAACATTATCTAAATAATCTGATGTGGCCACCGCATGACTTTCTCCATGCCTGTAATATTTCTAAAAATCCCAAATATGTTAAATGATAATAAATATTTTAAAGAGCTGCGAGAAAAATTCTAAGATCTTACAAAGGACTTAAACTTTACTGTAGCCTTCTGATATTCGATATAGCCACGAAGCTCCATCGATTAAGAATAAGAAGGAGCGTTACTAAAACTTAAGTGAGCATCAATTGTTTACAAAAGTCGTCTCCAGGTGGTGTGTTGGTGGCAGCTAAAATATATTGTTTTAAAATATCTCTTAAACGGTACATTATACGGGGAAATATTTCCAACAAAAATTGTATAAAATTAAATTTTCTACAACTTTTATTTCAGTAATTTTTTACATTGATCAAATATTAAAGCAAATATTTCAAAAAACGGATAAGTGAAAAGAGTAAAATTCCACTTTTGATTGGGCAATTCTTACCAAAAACTAACCAACTCTTGTTCCTTTAACAAAAAGGTCCAATATAAAATTTTTCGTTGATCTGATTAATAGTTTTTGAGTTAGAGCGCCCACAAAATTCCTATCACATACACACACACAGACATCTTCAAGAAAATCTTATGTGGCCACCATATAACTTTCTCCATATCTGTAATATTTCTAAAAATTCCAAATAGGTTACATAATAATAAATATTTTAAGAAACCGAGAAAATTTACTTTACAAAGAACAAAAATAAACTAAAACCATAGCCTTCTGATATTGGATATAGCCACAAAGCTCTAACAATTAAGAAAAGAAAAAGGAGCGTTACTAAGACATAACTAAGCGTCAATTGTTAACAATAGTCGTCGGTAGGTGGCGTGGTGGTGGCAGCTAAAAATATAAGATCTCTTAAACAATGTATTATATCAAAAATGTTTCAATCAAAAGTTGTAGTAAATAAAATTTACTACAACGTTTATTCCGATACATTTTTACATATATCAAATATTAAAGCAAATATCTCAAAATAACGAATAAGTGACAAGAGTAAACAAGCTCCAACAATTAAGATAAGAAAAAGAAGCGTTACTAAGACGTAACTAAGCGTCAATTGTTTTGTTTTGTTTTTCATGAATACAACACTTTCCCCTATACTACGTATATGGAAAATGTAGTAAAAATGGGCAAAATGTGTTCAGGAGACCACAAAACATGTATTTCTGTTGAAATTTCAAAATCGATTTTTTTCATGAAAACAATACTTTCCCCTATACTACGTATGGAGAAAGTAAAAAATACATTAATGCACAGAAGTGATAGAAAAATGGTAAATTGTTGATAAACTTAATCAGCAGAAATGCCTCTTAAAAATTAATTAATTTATTGGTAACGCTCAACAGTGATGGTCTCGCAGTTCACTGTCAGGGTGCAGTTGCCTTCGCCCAGGCTTAGAAAAGAGTGCAATTAAGTGTATAGTTTTTCAATAAAGAATCAACGAGCTCGTCGTTAAGGCTCGATTATCAATGTGACTCTCCGTTAGCCAGAAAATGGTTGTGAAAACCAGATGCGCATCATGGCTACCAAAGCAGCCATTGTAGCCGAAACGCTCATGTTTTTTTTAACTTTATGCGGCTATTGGAGAGACATCGGGCCACTTTTATTGCACTATCGTATAATTAACGTATACATAACTAACTGTCTCAGGCGCGAATTGTGGAAGTTTTTGATGTTACTCATAATGAAATACACTACTTATCCGCAAGATATCTTTCGGAAAAGTACAAAGTTTATTTCATTACAAGTGATTAGCTTATAGTTATTTTACGGCGAAGCTCTTTTACCTTTTTTGAGTGAATAATTTTAAAAATTGCTCCGATGATTTAATACGTATATGGTCACGCGACGAATTAACGAAATGGCGATCAATGCGGTGACGATAAACGAGGTTTCATTTGCCTATAAAGTAATCTACGGAGTTTAGACGTAACTCTTAACAATGTCCACCATTTCAGATAAAGACGGAAATGAAAACACATGAACCCGCAAGAAAGATTCTAGAATTTTTCCGCATTAAAAAGACGTTGTTGCACTTTTCATTTGGCCATGGACTATTATTATCCATTCTAATTAATATCGACTATAGGTGAGATATCACTGATTACGGCTACTGTGTAGCAGAATATTGGAAATGCTTTATCCTTCCTTTATATTGCCAAAGGATTTACTCGTACTGATTATTTGTTCCCTACATCTTCGTTGGGCGTTCAAAAGTGGACGTCATATTTTTTTAAGTTTCGACCGATATCAACAGCATTAGTCAATCTCATTCACTTTTTCAGATATGGACAAAGTCTTTGAGTATCTCTTTTTCCCGATTTGCAGGATATTTTCAGTAAATTTGTAGAAGCTCGGTGAATTTTCGACTTGTGCCCATTGGCGGATTTAGGGGGGGTCACACATGGCGCGCGCCAAGGGTCCCGTGAAGTAAGTGGTCCCGAAAAAAGTTCGTGTATATAATCTCAGAAATATTGTCTCTATTTAAAAATCAGTCGAACCTCTCTATGTTTCTATAGATAAACGATCGTTAAGAGATGTCACAAAAGAAGATAGCCGTTAGAAGCGGTTTCACTATACAGTAATTCCTCCAATAACGCGATAGTTACGTTTGGGAAAACTTGCACGCTAAGCAAAAACGCTTTAAGCGGGGACTATTTTCCCATTAAAAATAATGAAAAATGGATCGGTTGCGTTTTCGGCTGACATTTAACTCCTTTATTTGATTTTATTATTGTTATTTTCATGTACAGTATGTGTTAGTATGCTTGTATGTATGTATTGTGTAGTATTCAGTATTAGCATTTTTTTGTTTGTATTGATATCATTTTGCACACGCTTTCCACTCACCATAAGGGACAATAATGTTTACAATAGAACAAAAATCACTAACTGCAAAAAATGACTAGTCCGCCACCCGAATGTTTGAGCGCTTTATGTGAAAAATTGTCCCTAAAATATAAATTGTTATTATTGTTATATTGTTATTGTTATTATTGTTATTGCGAAAACGCGCTATGCGGGCGCGCGTTATACGAGGAATTACTGTGTATTTAGATTGCAGGGCCCCGGACTGCTTAGCGCCAGGGGCCCCAAAATGATTAGCGCCAGGGGCCCTAAGAGGCGTAAATACGCCACTGCTTGTGCCCCTTTTACCGCTCATCAAATAATATTCCAGTATATCGATGTAACTGCCGAAATGAATGAGTACGCCGAACGCAAATGGAAAAAGAAAAAATACGCTTCCATATTTGTCAACCTAACTAAATAATATATTACTTCCTATTTTGTCACAATTCTCCATTTTATTCTAGCATGTATATATAGTACCATTTACTCACATTGAAAATGGCACTTATTGTTAGTTTCCCTGTGAAGCACTAGCTCGATAATAGAAAATGGAGTCTTCGAGAAAGTAAAATATTCGTCTAATTTTCAAGGTTTGATATGAATCCCACAGAAGACACTCAAATTTCTAGTTAATTTACAGCTGTTAAATGCGGCGCTAATTAAAAGTTCGCGAGACAAATAATTAACCGATCGAAAACGACGGTGAAAGTTAATCAAATTTACAATTATATTGCTCCTCAAAATATGACAGTTTCAAATTGATAAAAAAACGAAATTTAAATGTTTAACTGATAATAAATTATTTTAACTATCACCATTCATATTGAATTTTACAAATTTCTCTCAGCAGTCAAGGTAAACAAATTTTGAGGTTAGGGATGGGAAGAGGAGAAGGGATTTAGCCTTGGGACAAGGTACATCGTCAATTCATCGCTGTCAATTCATTATATGGCAAATTCGTCGCAAGACAAATTCGTAGCGTGGCAAATCCGTCGCAAGAAAAATATTTCCTATTTACTCGACGATTCCTGAATTCGCGATGAAGTCTTGCGACGAATTTGCCATGCGACTAATCTGTCTCGCGACGCATTTGCTATGCGGTGAATTGACGCGCTATGAATTGTCGCAGAACCTTGGGACAGCAATATGAGCTCGAGTTTTGGTAATAACATTGTTGGCAAAGCAGTTATCGGTAAAATGGCAATATTTTCCGAAAATATTTTATTTAAATGTTTAATATGAGTGATTTCGAGCTAAAAGCGAAAAATAATAGAATAAGAAACTATTAATTTTTCCTTAAAAGAGTTTAATTCGGATAATCGTAGGTCAGCTTTTCTAATGTTAATTTCCAAAAGAATAAAAGCCAGCACGACGAAAAGTCTGTTTTTTATGTGTTACCCTATGAGAAAAAGACATAATTCCCTGGATTCGAACCCGGGTCGTTGCTCCAAATATCTTCCTTCAATTACTTTTAACGTGTAAATCAAGCATTCCTGTAAAATTTCGATCCATCGTCTCCTATAGTTTTCGAGACATAAACGATTAATATTTATCGGTTGCCGAGGTGACGAAGCTAAACGAAGGAAGGAAGGATTAGTGCTATTATTATAACAGAAGACTGCAGGATATGGAGATGGTTATACACGTTTCCAAGTTTGCAAACACAAAATGAGCCGAGGAAACTTTCCCTGTGTTTGGAATTCTCCCGTTCCTAGAGTTTCGGCATTGTGATCCGATCGTTTCATCCATCTACAGCAGGAAAACTTCTACAAACAATGTTAACGTTCTTGAAACCTTGCATCCGAATCATAATTACCGTTCCGTAGGTAAGACATAAACTTGAGTCAGCCGTGGCATCGCCTGTTCACCGCTAGAATGTATCTTTTGCTACGCCCCGCAGTTGTCGATTTCCAGGTTTTGAAGGGACCAAACAATAATTCCATAGTTTTTTTTAAAACTGATGGAAATGTTTACAAATATTATCTATATAAACCAATGAATCATGCACCGTTAAGAAAGCTCGGTAAAAAGCGATAATGGCGTGTGGAAAAATCGCACGTCAACATGATATCATAGGTAAGCCGCTTCCGCGCGTTAGTACTGTTTTTGAGTGCGTGCTGTAAGGTGTTATACCGCTAAGAAAACCTAGAGTTTTTAATATGGAAAATATTTATGAAGGCATGTATTAAAATAAGTATATATTTCCGTAGTTATTCGCATATGTAAAGTTACAGACATGATAGTTTTTATGTTAAAGGAGCAATAAATTTTTTGACTTAATCGTAAATTTAAAGAGAGTTATAAAAAAGGTTTCACGAGGTTTCACTGTAAGAATGTATTTGTTTTATTTGCTATTCCTTTAGCTAAGAAATGATATACGTTTCAGCTGCGTCAACTTGCGGCTGTAAAAAATAATGCTCTTTTACAGAAATACGGCACGCCATCACTCGTAAAGAACTTTTAGAATTTTTGCGAGAAGGGGGACTAATGCAGCCAAAGTCTCCTCAAAGCAGGCAACGGTTGTTCGGCTACATTACATCGAAGTTGAGCGTAGATTATTGTCCCGAATATATCAATAAAACATTACTGCTAGTCTCAAATTGTTTTCATGTAACTTTTCATCGAGATGGAAACTAAGCCATAGGAACGCGGCAAGATTTCTTGAAAAATATTCCAAATGGCTTGACGAAGACCTAATGCTACCAAATTTTGATGAATCGTGCCATGAAAGATTGTCCCTTGACCTTGGTGGTCGTCCCGAAAAATCATTCCCCGCATTCCCGAAGTCCAGAGGAGCTCTCTTTGGTAGGATAAATGAGCTTTACGTCTACGGGGAAAAGAAACGTAGCTAAAGTGATAAGAAAAGCAACAACCGGTAACCCTCGATCTGTAAGGAGGATGAAAGGAGCGTTTGTTACCATGACAGAGTGCGCCTAAGCCCTACACACCGGAAGAAGCCCTGTCTTTAATTGTTGATTTAACTGACAAAACACCAATACGTCGCATTGCAAAAAGGGGCGAAAGAGAGGAATGAAAATATATATCCCCCTTATTATTTACTATTGGAGGCTAAAGAAGAATACTACCCAAATAAAGACTCGATAGCAATTACGGACATTTCGGCAGAAATTAAATTACAAAGTTTATTAGATCACACTTTTGCACGTCTTGCCCAAGTTCAGCAGGATGTTTTTATGCAGACATTGACAAACAGTGGCGAAAATTCATTGCAAATGACTTACAAGTGGGGATGCGCTGAAAGTGCTGGTCAAAGCCTGTATAAACAAAAATTCTCCGGCGAAAACACCAAAGAATGGACCGATTCGGATGTTTTAATGACATCAGCTGTGCCTTTTCAACTGTACTCTGATGAAAAACATAGTAGAGAGAAAGTAGTTTAATGGCAGAATTCCAGAACTTCATCTACAAGATTCTGTAGACACATAAGATTCCAGTTCTTAAAAGAAACCGTTTTGAAAAAAGGGGTGGATTTCAACACATCGATGAACAAGTGGCAAATCTACATCCTACATTTTTAAAGGTTGAGGGCATGGAAGTTTTTCTGAAGCACGCATTAGTTAAAACAATGGCCGATGGGAAAGTGAGCAATCCATTATTTTTAATCCTTCTGCACAAGTGGGTTACCTATGCGTGTCTTCCCCCAAGGAAATGAATTAATTGGAAAAAATGATGAAGCGACCATGTGATAGAACGGCATTTAGTTTTGGCTTATCAACACTTCATGCGCATATAAGATTTTTTGAGTGCTTGCTTCATATATCTTATAGACTAGAAATCAAGAAGTGGCAGGTTCGAGGAAAAGCAGAAGAAAAAGAGAAATTCCACGCTAGGAAACAAAATACGATAGAAAAGTTTCGCCCTGAAATGGGTTTACTGGTAGACATACCGAAACAGGGAAGTGGTATGACAAATGACGGAAATACTGCTCGCAGATTTTTTAAAAACACAAAGAAGGCTGCTGAAATAACAGGCATCGACAAAAATCTAATCATACGCTTTTCTGTGATTTCGCAATCTTTAGCGAACGATTATTATCTGAAAACGGAAGCCTTCAGAGAATATGCATACGAAACCGCAAAACTTCATGTAAGTCTATGCAATTGATTCTATATGCCCTCAAGTGTCCACAAAATACATATTCATGGAGCAGATGTTCTTGATTCGATTATGTTGCCTATTCGGCAATTGTCAGAAGACGTTCAGGAAGCAAGGCATAAAGATCGTAGGAAATTCAGGGAGCAACACACACGAAAACCATCAAGGCGAGACACAACTGAAGACCTCCTACACAAGTTAATTCCGATACAGTAATTTCCAGAGTGAGACAGCTACCGAGGAAAAAGAGCGGTGGAATATTTAAGGAAGTTTTGACTTCGTCACAAACTCCCGAGGTCAACAAAGTAACATGTTTAAGTCACAGTGCGGAGGACACTTCAGAAACAGAGAGTGAATAATTGCTTTCTTTTCTAATTTTGTTGCGTGTTTGTGAGAGAGAATGAATGAGTTTACTTCCTTATATAAATATAATAAATGGAATAAATATTCAAACAAAATTCATCTTTTTTTCATTTGAAACTACTAGTTTTAATTTTTGTCGTTTTATGTTTACCATACTTAAGATTTTTTCTTTAGATAATTTGTGATGAAGTTGACATTTAGAGATAAATTTGCTAATATTCAATTAAAAGGAATAAATGTTTTAACAAAAATCGTCATTTTAAAATCGAATGTAGTTTTGTCCCTCCAAATTGAGAAACTCGACCACTGGCACGGGCGCGTCCGTGCGAGATAATTCCGCTTTCGATGGACCGCCTTGCAGAAGGTAATCGAGAGACGCGAAATCAATATCCCGTGAACACGAGGTTACGTTCCGCCATTCGTAACTTAGCCCCGTCGCCCACGTCGAAAATTACGTCATGACAGGCTAATAAAGAAATTTAGATGTTTCGAACTCGCAACTGAAAAAAAAAATATATTCGAATCTGATACTGTCCTAATCCTTTATCGTTTACTTTGGCATAGGAAGCATTGCATTGGCATTTTTTGTCATGTAGGTTTTCGCATAAGCCATTGCAAATGATGATCATGGTTAATTGACTGAGTAAACAAGATATTAATTCAAGCTACGAATAAGACGTACTTAGAGGTACAAAATTCCAAAGAGAACATTCGTAGAGTAAAATATCTATTATCGTATATATTTTAGAAAGTTTTTGTTTGTGTTTGTCTGTCTGTTATTCTAAAAGTTCAAAAACGGAAAGGGCTAAGACTGCTACTTCTACTAATACAATTTGCCGTTCTATTATACCTTGCATCCTACTCCCGTTCTATCATACCTAAAGGAAGAGAGAGAGATAGATGCATGTTTGCAACCTACACCCGCTTCTTTTTCTCGCCGGGAATAGAGAACGTAATCGGAAATAATCGGGTTACCATGGTGACAAAAAATTTCGCTTCAAAAATCTTGTAATTTTGTTGTTATAAAGCACATTTTTGGACGGATTCTGTGCGTATTTGAAATTTAACGGCATGAAAATAAAACTTTTACCTTTTCTGGCTGGAGACCCGGACAAACAGGCGCGTTTCGTTTCCAACGTTAATTAACTTCGATCTGTCCGTCAGTCCGCATGTTCGTTCTTGACTTCAAACGAACGGAATTTTCATGAAATTTGGTATTTAGGACTTCTGAGGAGAGGCAATAAGAAAATGACATAAATGGTTCACATAACCTAAGCAGGAGGGTCACCTTACTGAAAACAATAAACGAACTTTCCGTCATATCTCGTAAAATATTGGTCATAACAAAACAGCCATCGAATAACATTTGTAGAACTAGCCAAACAAAATATTTTTCGTTAAATACATTTTTATCGTAGCAGTAGCTGTTATGAAGAAAATTAAACGGCGATAGATTGTTAGGCAAACTGTAAGCGGATATTATCTAGTGTATAATCAAAATTCAATTTGACGCACCCTTACGACGCTTGTGCTGACGAAGGGAACACACTCGAAAGCTCCAATCTACATCTTTAAATGTGTTTCTCCGACACCCCAGAGGATCTATTATCGGTAAGTTGATGTATAGTTCATTCAACATTTTCATGGCAAAAGGAGTTGCCTTCACATCGATGATATCTGCCTACATTTTGTGGGATTTACTCATCATAATCACTATCTGATGTGTCCAGCACATAACTTTCTCCATACATAGTAACGAATGTAATTGCACTATAGTTTAAAAGTTACTCTTGATATTAGCGTCCTCAAGAACAATTATTGGCAATTACATTCGTAAATAATTTTTAAACAATTTGAATAATTTCACTTTAAATCACTTTTCACATTGAAAAAATAAGTAAACAAAATTATTATATATTGCTGTGGGTTTCCAAATATCGACGTGCGATGAAAATTATCGTTGGCAGCTTTGGGATATTTACAAGGGAAGTTGTTTAGAAAATATACCGATAAATAGCATTGGGAGAATTTTTGTGGAAATTAGAAATACCCTTGGCTACGGAGGCATCGCTATCAACAATTAAAAACTTCTATCATAGCAACAGAAGCAAAGGTATCATTTAGCAACGTGCTTACATAAACCCAGAAAAATTATCAAAATATCTCTTAAGCAATCCGTTTCATGAAAAAAATGCTTTTCACAAAATTTGTAGAAAATTATATTGCCTACAACTTTCATAATAACAAATATTTACATCATTATATATCGACGACTCTTACAGAGGAGGATATATATATATATATATATACACTAGTCTAAGGTGCTTGCATACTGCAAGAATTTCATTTCACCTTGAAAAAAACATTAATTCTTCAGACAGATATTTCATCATTACAAATATTCTATTAATTCTAAAGATATCACCTCCGCAGCGATTTTCGTTTTTCCCACATGTAAAAATAATAGTTTAAAACAATCCCCAAATGTTGCAATTTTAAACATTTTACACTTTCTCCATTATGGGGTACTAATGCTACACATTTCAGCCAGATTTTAAAGTTGTAGCACTTCTAGAAGTAAAATAATATTTTTTTAATTGTTTAAAATTTAAACATTTTTAACGGTTGCCGCAATATATAAATGGAGAGATTGAAATGTTTATTTGTGCAAATGCACTGTTCTGTAAATGATTTGAAAATTACAGCTTCCTAGCTCATCCCGTAGCAACACTGAAAATTTCATCTTTCTAGCTTAACGGCAAGCGCCCAAAATTAATTTACAAAAATGGCGCAATGCTTTTCTTATGGGAAAATACGCAACTTTCTGGAGTCGAACTCATGTCACTTAGGTAAGAAGTCTCATTTTATCTGAAGGTTTCTCCATCATATCTACAAAAACAAAAACTTTCAGCTCTCTAGCTCTTGTAGTTTGGGCTGGATATTAGTGTCCTCCTATATGTTATCATTATATATCGACGTTTCTTACAGAGGAGGAAGATATAACATACTAGTAGAAGGTGCTTGCATACTGCAAGCATTTCATCTCACCTTGAAAAAACATTAATTTTTCAGAGAGATATTTCATCATGGTAGATATTTCTTTAATTCAAAATATTTCTCCTCAGGACCAAATATTTTTTTTCCTTATGGAACAATAATGGAGTAAAACAATTGCCAATTTTTGCAATTTTTTTAATATTATACTTTTTCCACATTGGGTTAATAATATCACACA
The DNA here is from genome assembly GCA_028673005.1 of Tanypteryx hageni. Lineage (NCBI taxonomy): Eukaryota > Metazoa > Arthropoda > Insecta > Odonata > Petaluridae > Tanypteryx > Tanypteryx hageni. The sequence continues at coordinate 44,230,445 of CM054115.1, read as the reverse complement.
TTTATGCCAAATTTTAAATTTGTAGCACATTTAGAAGTAAAATAACTTTTATCTAATTGTTTAAAATAAAATAATTTTTAACGGCCGCAATAAGAATTTCATAGATACAATTAAACGTTTATTAGTTTAAATGGACTATACTCTAAATAACTTGAAAATTTCAGCTCTCTAACTTGCCCCGTAGTATGTAAACATTTACCTATTTGTTAAATTTTAAGAATTTTTTACTGCCAAACAAATTAAAATATGTAAATTTGTATAATCCCTATTTCGTTTTTTTACAAATCCTACCTCTAAAAAATTTCAAATTTTTAGCGGCCGCATTGTTGTGCTTTCTCAAGATTTTCGTTTTTTCTAGTCGGTTTTGCACAAAATCCTACCTAAGAAAAAAATTTCGAATCTCCAGCTCATCCGAAAGTGCTTAAACATTAGTATCCTCCTATATATTATCATTATATATCGACGTTTCTTACAGAGGAGGATATAACATATTAGTAGTTGGTGCTTGCATTCTGCAAGCATATCAACATAAAAAAGCATTCATTTTTCATATTTCATCATTACAAATATTTTTTTAATTCTAAATATTTCACCTCCGTTCGTTTTTCCCTTATGTAAAATAATAGATTTAAAAAATCCCAAAACTTTGCAATTTTAAGAATGTTATACTTTCTCCATTATGGGGTACTAATGCCACACATTTCTGCCATAGTTTAAAGTTGTAGTACTTCTAGAAGTGAAATAATATTTTTCCAATTGTTTAAATTTTAAACATTTTTAACAACCGCCGCAATATGTTTATGGAGAGATTCAAATGTTTATTTGTGCATATGCACTACTATGTACATAACTTGAAAATTTCAGCTTCCTAGCTCATCCCGTAATGTTAAAACAGTTATCTATTTGTTTAAAGTTTAAGAATTTTTAACTGCCAAACAAACTAAAATATCAAAATTTGTATAATCCCTATTTCGTTTTTTTACGAATTCTCCTTATTAAAAAAAATTCAACTTCGTAGCTCATTCGAAAATAAATAAACCTTGAAATATTGTTTAAACAATTGTGAATTTTTAGCGGCCGCATTGTTGCACTTTACCAAGATTTTAGTTTTTTCTATTCGGTTTTGCACAAAATCCTACCTAAGAAAAATATTTCGAATATCCAGCTCATCTGGAAGTGCCTAAACATTAGTATCCTCCTATATATATGTTATCATTATATATCGACGACTCTTACAGAGGAGATAACATATAGGAGGATACTAATGTCCAGCCCAAACTACAAGACCTAGAGAGCTGAAAGTTTTTGTTTTTGTAGATATGATGGAGAAACCTTCAGATAAAATGAGACTTCTTACCTAAGTGACATGAGTTCGACTCCAGAAAGTTGCGTTTTTTCCCATAAGAAAAGCATTGCGCCATATTTGTAAATTAATTATGGGCACTTGCCGGTAAGCTAGAAAAATGAAATTTTCAGTGTTTCTAGATGGCTGCAATATCTATTAGGAATTAATGTCACTTTTGCTTAAAATATCTCCCATAAGTTAGCATGGGAAAACGCAATCCAATGTGTGGACCAATCTAATAAGTTGAGGAAGTTGAAATTTTGCAAGATTATAGAACTTTTCTCATAACTAACTATAAAAATCGAAAATTTTAAAAATTTTAATTTTTAGGGGTTGTTTTGACCCCATTTGCACATTAAAGTTTAATAATTTTTATCTTGAAAACTATATGCTGTAGGTTCGAGTTTTTGAAATCATTTTGTAGAAAAAAAATTTGAAAAAGTTAAAAAATTCGAACGCTAAAAATTTGCAATTGTATAAACATATTTTTGAGGTTTGTGTATTATCGAATGTGCTATAAAGCTGAAATTTTTTTACCCATATATTTTGTGAAAAAACGAAATAAAAAATTATAAAAAATTTAGTATTTTACTTTCTTTGGCTGTTAAAAAATTTTAAAGTTTAAACAAATAAATAAATGTTTAGGTACTTTGGGGCAAGCTAGGAAGCTGAAATTTTAAAGTTATGCACAGATTAGAGTATTGAAACTAACAAAAATTTCAAAATCTTCAACAAAGTGTTATTGCGGCCGTATTAAACTTTTGAAATTTAATCAACTAAATAAATATTATTTCACTTCTAGATGAACCTTTGAATTAAAGAAATATTTACCACGATGAAATATCTCTCTGAAAAATGAATGTTTTTTCAAGGTGAGATGTCAAATGCTTTCAGTATGCAAGCACCTTCTACTTGTATGTTATATCCTCCTCCTCTGTAAGAAACGTCGATATATAATGATAATATATAGGAGGATTCTAATGTTTAGGCACTTCCAGAAGAGTTGGAGACTCGAAATTTTTTCATAGGTAGTATATTGTGCAAAACCGACCAGAAAAAACGAAAATCTTGAAAAAGAGCAACAATGCGGCCGCTCAAAATTCTCAATTGTTAAAACAAATTCTCAAGGTTTATGTATATCCGAATGAGCTACGGTGCTGAAATTTTTTTACAGATAGAATTCGTAAAAAAACGAAATAAGGATTATACAAATTTTGATATTTTAATTTGTTTGGCAGTAAAAAATTCCTAAAGTTTATACAAATAAATAACTGTTTAGGTACTACCGGGAGAGTTAATGAGCTGAAATTTTCAAGTTATATAAAGATTAGTCTTTGTAAACAAATAAACATCTCAAAGTAGTTATAAAATTCTTATTACAGCCGTTAAAAATTATTTAAATTTAAACAATTAGATAACTGTTATTTCACTTCTTATTGTGCTACAATGTTAAAATTTGGCATCAATGTGTGGCATGATTAACCCAATGTGGAAAACGTATAATATTCATAAAATTGCAAAAATTGGCGATTGTTTTACTCCATTATTGTTCCATAAGGAAAAAACGAAAATCGGTCCGGAGGAGAAATCTTTTGAATTAAAGAAATATGAATGATGAAATATCTCTCTGAAAAATTAATGTTTTTTCAAGGTGAGATGAAATGCTTGCAGTATGCAAGCACCTTCTACTAGTATGTTATATCTTCCTCCTCTGTAAGAAACGTCGATATATAATGATAACATATAGGAGGATACTAATGTCCAGCCCAAACTACAAGACCTAGAGAGCTGAAAGTTTTTGTTTTTGTAGATATGATGGAGAAACCTTCAGATAAAATGAGACTTCTTACCTAAGTGACATGAGTTCGACTCCAGAAAGTTGCGTATTTTCCCATAAGAAAAGCATTGCGCCATTTTTGTAAATTAATTTTGGGCACTTGCCGGTAAGCTAGAAAGATAAAATTTTCAGTGTTGCTAGGAAGCTGCAATTTTCAAATTATTTACAGAACAGTGCATTTGCACAAATAAACATTTCAATCTCTCCATATATATTGCAGCAACCTTTAAAAATGTTTAAATTTTAAACAATTAAAAAAGTATTATTTTACTTCTAGAATTGCTACAACTTTAAAATTTGGCTGAAATTTGTAGCATTAGTACCCCATAATGGAAGGTGAAATCTTTAGAATTAATAGAATATTTGTAATGATGAAATATCTGTCTGAAAAATCAATGTTTTTTCAAGGTGAGTTGAAATTCTTGCAGTATGCAAGCACCTTAGACTAGTATATATATATATATATATATATATATATATATATATATATATCCTTCTCTGTAAGAGTCGTCGATATATAATGATGTAAATATTTGTTATTATGAAAGTTGTAGGCAATATAATTTTCTACAAATTTTGTGAAAAGCATTTTTTTCATGAAACGGATTGCTTAAGAGATATTTTGATAATTTGTCTGGGTTTATGTAAGCACGTTGCTAAATGATACCTTTGCTTCTGTTGCTATGATAGAAGTTTTTAATTGTTGATAGCGATGCCTCCGTAGCCAAGGATATTTCTAATTTCCACAAAAATTCTCCCAATGCTATTTATCGGTATATTTTCTAAACAACTTCCCTTGTAAATATCCCAAAGCTGCCAACGATAATTTTATTTACAGAACAGTGCATTTGCATTTGTTTTTTCAAGGTGAGATGAAATGCTTACAGTATTCAAGCACCTTCTACTAGTAAATTATATCCTAACGGAGACATTTGAAGAAAAAACGGAAAATGTCAAGAGTAAACCTCTACTTTCGTGTTGACTAGTTTCAGTCAAAACCTTTGCACACCCAGACTTGATAATTAAAAATCTATTTATGAATTTTTGCGTTGGTTTTATAAGTAGCTCTTGATTTAGAATGCGCACAAAATTCCTATCTCGCACAGAGAAAATAGTGAACACGTGTATTTCCGTTGAAATCTCGAATTTCATTTTTTTTTTCACGAAAACAATGCCTTCTCCTATACTGCGTATAGAGAAAGTAGTAGGTAACTCTGTTCTTTGCGCTAGTTACGGAGTTATTTTTACCTTTGATTATGAGGAGTTACCTCGATTATCAATGGATTCAAGCCAATCGGTGAGATCGGCCTGGGTGACAAAATTTTTTCAATAAGAAAGCTATAGTAGCGTAAACTTCCATCTTCAAGGCGCCACCTTTCCGTAATTTCCTTTGGTGGACGTCAATAAACAAAACCGCAATCCCCATCATTCGCAAGATGACGTCGGTTCCTGAATAAGAGTTCGAGTGAAATCGAGAGGTGCATGGATGTTTACCCCACTGTCGCTATTAAAATTGAGCAAGGGGTTCATAACGGTCAATTCCAATATCTTACATAATATTACAGTAATGCCAGTTTGCACCATTACGGACTGGTGAACTACCGAACCGATTTCAAAAAAATTGCCATTTTTATAAAGCTTAGGCCTCGGCATTTATGCGAATGTCCTTTTTTAATTTAACCCTTACTGAAGGGTAGTTTTTTAACATTTTAAATCCATCCTTGTTGTGTATACAACCCGCATTGTTTTCGGCAGTGACATAGCAGCGGAAGTTGTCGGCACTGGAACCTGCTCTCATACCAAGGATTCAATTATGTCCATCAGACCCAACAATTCCTTTCAAACTGTGTAGAAATGAATTTCCGATCAAAACGGCATTTGCAATGACAATCAATAAGGCTCAAGGACAGACGCTTATGCGTGTTGGAATTTACCTACCATCGCCCGTTTTCTCCTATGGTCAGCTGTACGTGGCTTTTTCCCGAGCTTCGTCATTTAAGGACGTCGCTGTTACCATCATTGAAGGACCTCGATAGCTTATGGACAATGATAAAATAATAACGCCAAATATTGTATTCAAAGAAATATTGTAAAATTGTAAATATAAAGGGAAAAATCTAAATAAAATTTTGTTTATTAAAATACTTTGTTTGTCTTCTCGTGCGAATTATTCGCACGGGCACAGCTAGTAAAAAATAACACAACTTGTAACCAAGTAGGGAAGCCTTATTTTTGTGAAATTCCATACTATACTTCCATAACAAATAATAAAACAAACTACTTGAAAATTCCACTATATCACTAAAAAACGTTTCAACGTAACGTAACAACGCCATGACGAAGATGATGACGTCGCTACGTTGAAAGCTGGTCGTGTTTTTGAGTAAAATACTGGAATTTTTACATAGTTTGTTGTTTTATTTGTTCCCAATACGAATCGGTTTGGAATAAGATACTCAACTTGAAGCTAGGTTCAGAAACTTCTTAAGGTAATGAGGTCGACTCTTTCATCAAACATATTTTCTCTATGACACATTTTCACCTTTAATACCAATACACTGCCAAACCCCGATTTAGCGTCACCGTTAGTTTATCACTGACATTGGCGCTAAAGCGGGGGTGGTGGTAAATCGATGTACATGCTTGCTCTATGTAATCAAAAGGTGGAAGTTCTGTTCGCAAGGATTAATGGGCGGAATGCGAGGGTGGCGTTATATAGGGAGGGCGCTAAATCGAGGTTTGAATGTATGTAGACTTTTCCAAAGAAATGATCTCCTTCATGGCTCCTGCCCCTTGATTCCACCTATCCATATAATTGAAAATTTTGCAAGCAATACGCTTGTGAGTGACATATCTAGCATTCCTTAACCTATCCAATCACGAGACACCTCCGGCGAAATACTATTATATTACGAAATAACACCATAAAGGTTATCAACCTTCCTCAAAAAAATACAGATTCTTTCGCTTCAACTTCATCATTTTATGAAAGAATTCGGCAAATGCTTCAAAATTTTAATTAAAAATGAAATAAGAAAATTAATCTTCTTCATTTATTTCCTTATTTTTTCCTTATTCGACGTATCTTTCTCAATTTTAAATGCGTCGCCAAATCTATTTTTTAGATAATATTTTTTTTCTTACGCTAATAACATTCCGATTGATTCAAAAACGGACCAAAATAATCCCAACATCAAACAAATGATTTAAACAGCCCGGAGGAGATATGGGAACGCACAATTCCGCAAATCGGACGTTATAAATTTCAATCTAGCTAATCACTTCTATCGATACCATGGCTACAAAATCACTCTCAATAGGATCCGCGCCCCGGTTTGGTTTAGATAAAATACGTATCACACTTTTATCCGATGTGCAAATCCTCTTGCGGCGGAATTAACCACGTAAAAAAGAAAACGTGCGCATAAAATTTCCTTTGTCCGTTCGAAGTTTCATCTCTCAAATATAAGAGCCGCATCTGCTTCGGTAGCAACAATAACTGTAACGGTGAATGAAATTGAAAATCACGAAGCGGCTAGAACATTGGGGACTCTCAGATTTCAGACATCCGTCAGCCTCGGGGAGTGTTAGAATGGCTCTAGAGAGGATGGGAATACAAAAATTCAGCTCGAATTGAATGTTCCGCGAAATAATTTGATTCGAAAGCATTGATATTCCCCAAACAGATTGATGAATGACAATACCAGGTTTACTCCCATTCCTGTACCTGACTCTTAATTCTCGAACCTTATGTAAAGGCAGAAAGGAAGCAGTGTGGCTTAATGCATTTAAATTTGCATGTGACATGCGTAGGATAGGCCGGGAAATTTGGCCCTGAGAACTATTGCTAGAATGATCGGAAAATGCTCTTGTTAAATAACACGTGCGTTTCGAAGTTTTATCAAATAAGCGATTATTCGTTTTAATCAGGGGTTTCCAAATACTTGCCCGCGAGTTACCGTAGCTGGTTCACATTAGAGGCTTAAAAAGCGGAACACTGCCAGCGGGACATTGCCAGCGGCACAGAAGTCAGTAGCTTGAAACGATAATAGACCCCCAATGAAATAATACCGCTGACGGTTGGCCCCGGTTACATTCTCTTCAGGTAGGTAGTACCAGTACCGGAACTATAATACCGCAACAGTCCACGACCGCGGAAGGACGATAGATTTAGGAGCTTCCTGCTTGTTCATCTATACCCACGCATATATTGTATTCAATAACAAATCATGAAGGGCTCCAAAAATTATTTTCGCGGGGGTTTGAAAGTTTGTAGTTCCGCCACTTGATGATACCTAAATCTGAAAAGACTGGAGAAGCCCTGATTTAAACTAAGATCATAAACAGAGGCGTCATGCATGCTACGGGTAATATGCGGCATGAGATGATCCGGAAATTCGTTTTCTCCGCTACTTAACTCTTAGGGAAACCGACGGAACTCGTCGGATTCCGAAAAACGTTCCATATATAAATTACAGTAAAAAGCGAGAAGAAAAATATATAACGGGGTTTCGAACAAAAGAACAGACTTTGAGCTTGCGTTAGTCGAATCAGTTTACGCACTCACCAATTCATCCGCGACCAGATGATTCCTCACGGGAAGCGTGGTCTTGCAGCACGCGAGGTCTCCTCCGAGCTCTCCCCGACCTGCGGACGAACTGTTTCCGGAAGCGAGGACGGAATAGAGGCGAACCGATACATCCATCCCTTATATGCCTTTTCTATTTCTCCTATTCGACAGCGGCAGAGGTTCGAGGCCTCGCGAAAAGGAAGAGGGGCTCTCCTACCATTCAGTCATATGGTCCGCCTTTTAACATTCGCGCGAGAAACGGTTTTAACGAAAAGGGAGCGATCCTTTATCGCCACTTTCGACCATGCCTCCGCAGTTCCGTGTCGGCTAACCTCTCCCGGCATATTCGCGTGGGCACGCCGACCCGTGACGTCAAACACGTCCCAACGGACTCTTTCTCCTCCCTTCCAGATCCCCTCTCTCTCTCACTCTCATTCCAATCCTCTTGCGGAGGAGGGAGGGAATGGAGGGAGGAAGGATTGAAGGTAGAGGTTATGACCTCCGACTCTCTCTCTCTCTCGGAGTATGCCGTGGCCCCTGTTTGCTAGGGAAAGTGAATCGAACGGAGCCTGGGACTCGGTTCAACGGATGGGCACGAGAGGGCGGGGTGTGCGACGACGGCTGGATGAGTGAGAGGGAGAGGGTGGGAGCGGTGGGGGGAAGGAAAGGGGAGGGATGATATTTTTCGTGAAAGAAGAAGACGCTTTAAGAAAACGCCCAAAAAGAAAAGGACGACCTTCGGGAAGAGGGAGGATAGTAAAGCAAAACTTTGAAGGGAAACAATGACAGGTGTATTTTTAAAAGATAAAACTTTTACTATTTTATTTTTATATGTAAGGGAGCATGTGCATTAAATCAAAAACTTGAAATAAAACCGAAACTTTCGTACTCTTTTCGCAAAGGAAATTTAGCGTCACCGGGTTCAAACGGATTACCTTTTTTAGCGTGTTGTATTTAACGGGGCTGTTCCCGTGTGTCACGGAGCTCCACCAAGTATTGACCTCTGCGGTGATTATGTGATTTTTTAATTGAATAAACCCATCGTGTAAACTTCAAGCGATGCGCTTTCCGCAAAACGATGGAGACTCGCGATTGGTTGGAAATTCGGGGTTTTTGATTACACCCATATCTCGCTTTGCACGGTACACGTGTTTGCGAAAATACAGTGTAATGAAAAACCGTGTAAAGTAAAACCGTGTAAAGTAAAATACTAGATTTCCCTGTTGCAATGCATGAGATTACTTGAAGCGCCGCCTTGAGTTCAAAGTGCAGCAATGTATGTCCATACCTATTCTAAATTGTATTATGTATACTGTTGTATTCACAATTGCTTCCTTTATTCAGTCTCTACTCTTCATTAAAACTTACAAATAATTTTCCATTGTAATGCGTCTATAAATTATATATGTAATATTAAAAACAAACAAACTAATCAGTAATTTTAAAATGAATCAACAAAGAAGAGTTATTAATTCAATTATTCTTTGAATAATTAAAGTGAAATCTGTATTTAAAACTCGAATATTTCGTTTCGGCTCTGAAATAGATGTTTAGATCCTGTTTAAAATACAAGTTATTATATTTTTCCAAAGAATAAATGGTATAACCTATTTGTTGAGTTATTTTGAATCATCAGGAATCATCAGTATGAATTTTCTCTACTCCTAAAACGGGGTGAGAGTAATTATGGAAGCATAAAAATTTTGGTAAAAAGAGGACCCTTCCACAAAAGTTTTCCCAAGTTGGTGTTTGAAGTGGCTGTTGGAGACAGTTTCGAAACCATGCTAAAGTGAAAATTGATGGCCGTGCATTTCAAGGTAAAGGTATAAGGTAAAACTTAAACCTAAAACGCATAAAGTGAAACCGTGCAGAGCGAGGGATGGTTGTATTTTCATACGACTGACAAATACGGTAAATGACGAAGTTTTGCTCCCTATCGCGAAGGTAGGCACTCCGTAAACCATTAATTATTATGTAATTACCTCCAGAAAGCTCATTAATCATTGACTTTTTTTGTTCCACAAAAAAAAGAAGAGCCGGAGTGCTTAACTTCCTTCCTCAAACATATGCGAAGATTTAAACTCAAACAGATTAAATGAAAATTCATCTCACCATAAACTGCGTCCGTTTATATAAAATAAAAATTAAATTAAAATAAAATTATAGATACTAACCCCTCTTGTTCGATGACGATTAAATTTTTAATTATCTGAAACCTAATAAGTAGATACTTGAAAAGTTCAATTGAGGAAGCAGCGCCCACGGTATTTTCCAAGTAGGACTGTGCAACATCACAAGATTTTGTTAAGCGAAAAAAACTCATGCGCGGCTTTTCAACAGATAACATTTAATAGCCTTATAGGTGGAGTAAATGACGAAAGTAATCACGTCAAAATTAGATGACTCTGTAATTTTATTTAATCTTTTCCAAAACTAAATTTACTAGGGGCTTTTCCCCTACCCGCTCCGCGCCTCGCATTTATTCTCGCGAAGCTGAAAATATTTTTTCTAAACTGCTCTTATCAAGACACTTTTTTTTCAAAATGTTTTTACTCCAATACAGCGTTCTTGAAATATAAATTTTCAAATATTTTAAACGGCCGCCATTTTTTTCAAGATGGCATATGAAAATGAAAATAGTTTATTAGAGTCTCCTAGCTGATAGAAATAAAATGTCGCACACCGCATGTCTCTGGAATAAACAGTTCCTGATATACAGTGGAGGACGGACGGACGAACACTTGAGAAATTATATAGTATAGGACTGTTAATTTTTGTTTTCAAAGGGAAGCTCTGAACTGAGGCATTTGTTAACGGAATTAACATTCGTTAATGTATAATTCGCAACTAAATGCTCATCTAAATCTTTCAGTTTAGTTATGTTTAAGCGGTTACGACGGATTTTGGAAATTCATAAATCATAAATCTCACCAACGTGATGCTGATTGTGAGTTTATAGAACCTTATAGAAGATCTTCCTTCCGGTGCTATGATCTAGAATTCGAACGTCGTCCTTACTACCATGGTCGTCTATATTAATCAACGACATTTTTTTGCCGTAAACGAGTCCAGCCTGAGAGTTAATCTCATGTTCATTAAGGGCAATATTCCTACGTGCTGAAGAGTTTTAATCGGAAAAAGGCGAGGATGCAACCTGAGTGAGTGTTTGACCTAATCTGGTGAAGGTAATTTCCTGAGAAAGCCGACGTGCGTAATGTTAGTACCTGTTTTCAAATGCAAAATTCAGGGAAAGCGGTGGGAATAGTCAAAGTATATTCGGAGGTACATATCCATTTTTTCGACCTCCATCAGGAACACATCAGGCTAAGGAATATATGCGATGTTTCATCTTGTTAACAGCACGAAGCTAAATATTGTGTGTCATTATGAACGTTTTGTACCTAAGAGTTTTTTATTTTAATTCTAGAATCATTGCATTATAAATTACAAGTACACGAGCAACTGTTAGGCTTGGAAAAATTTCAGAAACGTTAATTATTTAAAACTTTGACATTAATTACGAGTTAACACGCTAAGAATAAAGGTTGATTCACACTTAACGACACGGCAAAAACACGGGCCGGCAACGACACGACAACAACTACCCCAGTCTCTGTTCGTCTGTTAGCGAGAAAACCCCGTACACACTAGGACGGCAAAGACACAACACTACCGGCCGAGGATCCTTTTTGAGCATTGTCGCTGTCGTGTTTGCAGCACGACGCGTCGTTGCCGTCAGTGTGGATGGGCGTATTGGTTTTCACGCAAACAATCCGAGGCCGTCGTGTCGTTGTCGTCCCGTGTTTGCCGTGTCGTTAAGTGTGAATCAACCTTAATTCAGTACTAATTGACAATGAATGTCAATAAATAAGACTTGACTGCACTGAAATAGTAAAACATACTAATTTTATAAGTTTAAATGATGCAATTCTTCGTCTCTGAAACAATTAAATCCTTTCATTTTGTTTAAATAACAACAACTAGATACTGAAACTTAACAAGTACTAGCTTAAGTCCACTGAAATCTAAAAATGGACGGCAATCCAGTAAGTTTTAACGCGAGGTTTTCATATGTGTGCGAGTACCTACGCGCGCGCGTGTTAACGGTTTATTTATTCACACCTTGTCTATGCAAAGGGTTCATTTAAACTTCATGAAACATTAAAAAAATAAGTATGTATATATTTAAAAAAATAACTCAATGTATGCGCTAATGTTAATTAAATGCGCTAGTCTGTGTTCGTTGATGATCACGCACCCCAACGTAACCTGCGTCAGGAAAAAGTAACGAGGAAAAGATGCGCAATCGTAATCATTCGTGTCGCGGAGTACTCATCGATCGCCTCGTCTATACGGGATATGCGCTTCCGTCGGCGTTCGAGAAGGTGGGAGGACGGGAATAAAAACAAATTCAATCGATACGCACCCGAAGCGTGTTTTTTTCCTCTGCCGTGCGTTTCAGACCCCATTGCTCGGCGACCGTTCGGATTAGACAAGGGCGTCCAATATGTCAAGAAACGTGGGCGGAGTTCGAACCAAATGTTGGAAAGATTGGACTTTTCTACGCACCACAATTCCCCAAAGCCATTCGAGAAACCTACTCATGTGTTTCAAAAAATTAAACTACAGTTTTTTCAAACGCCTTTTTTAGAAAGATGCGTAGGTATTTGATTTTCCCATTACGATAAATTTCAATTATTTCTTCGATTATAAAATATTTCTATCAAGTATATATATATATAAGTATATATTACAACAATCCTAGCTTTAAACAATAAAAATGCTCTAGGAAGAAATATCGAGCTCTCCTAATGGCTGAAACTAAAATCGAAAAATCAGAGTTCCTTTTTAGAGTCTAACTTTGTTGAATCATCACTGATGGCGACTGCTTCGTAGCCAAAATAAGCATCTGGTTTTTCCCAACCTTTTCATGGCTGCGAGATAAACTTTTTTATCGATTAAATTAGCTGGCGATGAGATAATCGGATAGCTCGTGAGGTAAAAGGTAATTTTTCTTAAGTCTAGATTCAAAGCCAAAATTCCAAAACGACAGAGAAAATAAGGAGAAGTTCACTGTTAACCATGAGCAGAAGACGTAATTGAACACCATGAAAAAATGTGGACTTTTTCGGGAAACTTGACGTGGCATTACGATATACAATGCGCAAAAATATTTATTTTAAACGCGCTGAGCGCATTAGAAGGAAAATGGGCATCTTTCTTCCTCATTTCCATACCAACGACGGAAGCAAGCGCGGCTTGAGCGCCTATCTCCGCAAAATGGAATGACATACAGAGCTTATAACGCAACTGGAATGGCACTCCTATCCCAAAGGGTGTTTTTCTTGCTTAGCTTCCGGGCATTAAGCAGAAACTCGGTTCTTGACAGGTACCGTTGCGTTTACATTGAAATGTTGTAGTCCCGGATGCTCGTCGCAGGTTTTGTCACAAGTTTTGCCTTAATTTAACTTCCTAAGCCGGCTGTTGGTAATCCGAATAGAAATCAAGCAAACAATCTAAACAATTATTTATAAATAAATATTTAAAATGGCCCTTCTCAATTCATTTGACGCTACTATATAAATTATATGATTTAGGATTATATGATATATCCTAAAAAATAACGATAGAATTTTACAGTTTTCAGAATTGGGATCTCGAATAAATAGAAAGACAAATCAAGTTTACAGGTATTGCAAAATAAAGCCCCAAATAAAAAATAAAAGGATAAATTCTGAAATATGTAATATATTTTTCTGGGCCAATCCTTACAGAGGAGGAGTAACATACAACATCATTATATATAGACGTTCCTTAGAGAGGAGGAGTAACTATCATAACATCATTATATATAGACGTTCCTTAGAGAGGAGGAGTAACTATCATAACATCATTATATATAGACGTTCCTTACAGTAGTTCAACATAAAAAACATTCATTTCTCATATTTCATCATCACAAATATTTTTTAAATTCTAAATAATTCACCTCCGGAGCGATTTTCATTTTTCCCTTACGTAAAAATAATAGATTAAAACAATTCCAAAACTTTGCAATATTAAGAAATTTATACTTTCTCCATTATGGGGTACTAATGCTATACATTTCTGCCAAATTTTAAAGTTGTAGTTCTTCTAGAATTGAAATAATATTTTTCCAATTGTTTAAATTTTAAACATTTTAGACGGCTGCGGCAATATGTTTATGGAGAGATTCAAATGTTTATTTATGTAAATGCACTACTTTGTACATTACTTGAAAATTTTAGCTTCCTAGCTCAACCCGTAATGTCTAAACAGTTATCTATTTGTTTAAACTTTAAGAATTTTTAACTGCCAAACAAATTAAAATATCAAAATTTGTATAATCCCAATTTCGTTTTTTTTACAAAATTCTCGTTTCTGAACGCGGACTTTTTTCTCGTTTCAAAATTATTCCAACTTCACAGCTTATGCCTGTCTGCATAGGATCTTCGGATCACTTTATTCCACCAATCACTTTTATTGATAAAACATTTATTTTTGCACAAAAAGGAGCAAATAGTCCTACACTCTATGGGTTAAGTTTTCTACTTAACCTCCATTTACCTGTATGGCTTTATTCCATCGCTGAATAAGAGATAGTATTCCTCGCCGGTAAACTTCTTTGTCTTGTCACCATGTCTCCACTTCATCATTAATTTCCTGGTCTTTGACGAATTTCCTTTCGTCAATAGCATTTTCAAGTCGCCATATAGTTGATAGTCTGAGGGAGGACTATATTGAGAATGTGGTAAAACTATTAATCCAATTTTGCTAATTGCTTACTTTGTTTGCAATCAGCAGCGTGGCCTTCTATTATCATGCCGAAGGAGAATTTCATGGCTCTGTATTCTTGGCTATTCCAAATTTGCAGCCATTTTTTTATTTCGATGCGTCCATTGGGTATGGTAATTACATCCACAAGCTTTGCATTCGCGTCAGTTTTCGATGAACACGAACGACCAGACCGCAGTTTGTCACTCAGAACTGCTTCCCCAATTGTTGACTGCTTAATACGAGCTGCCCATTGACTAACAGTGCTCCTGTCAGCGGATTCGTCACCATGGATATCACATGCTCTCTATGGATATCAGTTGGTTTATCTTGTTCTGCGCATCGAAATTCTATCGCTGCTCTTCGCTTTGCACGTGCATCATTGATATCGGCCATGTTTACTAGTAACGGCAGTACTGCTTTTGGTAGGATATTAAAACTTGGCAATAAGAAGCAGAAAATATGATACCTGCGACACAAAATTTGTTTACTTTTGGTAGTTTTTCAGCCAAATTATAGAATTGTGCATTACCTTGGGATCTCCTCCCCAAAAACCAAAATATTTTTCGCCGATTGTTGTTGCAAAAAGATAACCTACCAGCATTATAATTTAGTTTTTCTTTAAGAAAATTTTCAACTTTTAAGCCCACATTATATCCAAATAACCAAAACTGCCGGATATATTTTGCACTTGAATCTTTCTCGTCGCACCTAACGAAGAACTATTCTTAGTAGACTAGATGAATTAGCCCGTTTAACACGGGCTTTGAGATATTGAGCGTCTTATGGTAGATTGAAATCACCCTCTAGAGTCGACCCAGGGACCTTTTTAGAAAAATTGTTGTCATCCGCTACTGTTACTTGACCATAGCAATCCTACCAAATTTGGTTGAAATGGCTGAAGAAACGGCTGAGATATTGAGCGTTACGGACAGAATGACCAAGTAACCAAGAGAGGAAGGGTTTTATAGTTATGTGATGGTGTATAAAAGATGGGACTTCCTAGTTTAAATCACGCCCCAAATAAAGGCCATATCTAATCTAATCTATAAAAAAGATATCATTAAAATTCTTTAAACAATTTTGTCCTTCGGTTACATCAATTTCAACCTCAGAGTTTAAAGATTTGCTCCATCGTATCGAGCATCGATTCCCGTGACGACGGCGGTAGAATAAACATGCCGAGAAAAAAGAAAAAGTCTTCGTTACGTCGTAAATTACGCTCGCCGAAACGTTCATCGGTATCCCAGGCAGAGCGACATCATATATATACATACATACATATATATATATATATATATATATATATATATATATATACTATATATATTTCATTCTATATAAACGTTCCTTACAGAGGAGGATATAACATACTAGCAGAAGGTGCTTGCATACTGCAAGAATTTCATATCACCTTGAATAAAACTTTAATTTTTCAGACAAATATTTCATCATTACAAATATTCTATTAATTCTAAAGATTTCACCTCCGTAGCGATTTTCGTTTTTCCCACGTAAAAATAATAGATTAAAAAAATCCCCAAATGTTGCAATTTTAAAAATTTTATACTTTCTCCATTATGGAGTACTAATGCTACATATTTTAGCCAAATTTTAAAGTTGTAGCATTTCTAGAAGTATAATAATATTTTTCTAATTTTTTAAATTTAAATAATTTTTAACGGCCGCCACATTTCATATATGGTAGAATTGAAATGTTTATTTGTGCAAATTTACTACTTTGTAAATAATTTGAAAATTTCAGCTTCCTAGCTTATCCCGTAGTACCTAAACAGCTATCTATTTGTTTAAATTTTAGAATTTTTAACTGCCAAACAAATTAAAATATCAAAATTTGTATAATCCTTATTTCGTTTTTTTAAGAATTCTACTTATTAAAAAAATTTCAACTGCGTAGCACATGCGGTAATACATAAACCCTGAAATTTGTTTAAACAATTGCGAATTTTTAGCTGCCGAATTGTTGCACTTTTTAAAGATTTTCGCTTATTCTAGTCGGTTTTGCACAAAATACTACCTATGAAAAAAATGACAAATCTCCAGCACATCTGGAAGAGCCTAAACATTAGTATCCTCCTGTTATCATTATATATCGACGACTCTTACAGAGGATATAACATCAGATAACATCATTCTATATAGACGTTCCTTACAGAGGATGAGGAGGATATAACATACTAGTAGTTGGTGCTTGCATACTACAAGCATTTCATCTCAACATAAAAAACATTCATAATTCATCTTTCATCATTACACATATATTTTTAATTCTAAATATTTCACCTCCACAGCGATATTCGTTTTTCCCACATGTAAAAATAATAGTTTAAAACAATCCCCTAATGTTGCAATTTTAAAAATTTTACACTTTCTTCATTATAAGGTTCTAATGATACACAATCTAGCCAAATTTTAAAGTTGTACACTTCTAGAAATAAAATAATATTTTTCTAATTGTTTAAATTTAAATAATTTTTAACGGCCGCCGCAATACATATATGGTAAATTGAAATGTTTATTTGTGTAAATTTACTATACTGTAAATAATTTGAAAATTTCAGCTTCCTAGCTTATCCCATAGTACCTAAACAGCTATCTATTTGTTTAAATTTTAGAATTTTTAACTGCCAAACAAATTAAAATATCAAAATTTGTATAATCCTTATTTCGTTTTTTTAAGAATTCTACTTATTAAAAAAATTTCAACTGCGTAGCACATGCGGAAATACATAAACCCTGAAATTTGTTTAAACAATTGCGAATTTTTAGCGGCCGCATTGTTGCACTTTTTAAAGATTTTCGCTTATTCTAGTCGGTTTTGCACAAAATTCTACCTATGAAAAAAATGACAAATCTCCAGCACATCTGGAAGAGCCTAAACATTAGTAACCTCCTGTTATCATTATATATCGACGACTCTTACAGAGGATATAACATCAGATAACATCATTCTATATAGACGTTCCTTACAGAGGATGAGGAGGATATAACATACTAGTAGTTGGTGCTTGCATACTACAAGCATTTCATCTCAACATAAAAAACATTCATAATTCATCTTTCATCATTACACATATATTTTTAATTCTAAATATTTCACCTCCACAGCGATATTCGTTTTTCCCACATGTAAAAATAATAGTTTAAAACAATCCCCTAATGTTGCAATTTTAAAAATTTTACACTTTCTTCATTATAAGGTACTAATGATACACAATTTAGCCAAATTTTAAAGTTGTAGCACTTCTAGAAGTAAAATAATATTTTTCTAATTGTTTAAATTTAAATAATTTTTAACGGCCGCCAAAATTCATAAATGGTAAAATTGAAATGTTTATTTGAGCAAATTCACTACTCTGTAAATAATTTGAAAATTTCAGCTTCCTAACTCATCTCTTAGTACCTAAACAGTTATCTAATTGTTTAAACTTTAAGAATTTTTAACTGCCAAACAAATTAAAATATCAAAATTTGTATAATCCCCATTTCGTTTTATTAAGAATTGTACTTATGAAATAAATTTCAACTCCGTAGCATATGAGGAAATACATAATCTTCGAAAATTTGTTTAAAGAATTGCGAATTTTTAGCGGCCGCATTGTTTCACTTTTTCAAGATTTTCGTTTTTTCTAGTCGGTTTTGCACAATATTCTATCTATGAAAAAAATTTCGAATCCACCAGCTCATCTGGAAGTGCCTAAACATTAGTATCCTCCTATCCTCCTCCTCCTCCTGCTCCTCTGTAAGAGTCGTCGATATATAATGATAACATATAACAGGAGTTGGAACAATTTTTAAACGAGAAAAAAATTCCATCAATTTTATATAACAGGAGGATCACATGTTCAGGCACTTCCAGATAAGCTGGAAATTCGAAATTTTTTCTTTGGTACGAATTTTGCAAAACCGACTAGAAAAAACGAAAATTTTGAAAAAGTACAATAATGCGGCCGGTAAAAATTCGCAATTGTTTAAACAAATTTTCAAGGTTTATGTATTTCCGCATGTGCTACTGAGTTGAAATTTTTTTTAAAGGTAGAATTCATAAAAAAACGAAATAAGGATTATAAAAATATTGATATTTATTTTGTTTGGCAGTAAAAAATTCTTAAAGTTAAAACAAATAGATAACTGTTTAGACATTACGGGTTGAGCTAGGAGGCTGAAATTTTCAAGTAATGTACAAAGTAGTGCATTTACATAAAAAACATTTGAATCTCTCCATAAACATATTGCCGCAGCCGTTAAAAATTAAATTACAAGATGAGCTAAGGAGCTGAAATTTTCAAGTAATATACAAAGTAGTAAACTAGCACAAAAAACATTTAAATTTTACCATACATGAATTTCTGCGGCCGTTAAAAATTATTTAAATTTAAACAATTAGAAAATATTATCTGACTTCTAGAAATGCTACAAATTTAAAATTTTGCTAAATTGTGTAGCATTAGTACCCCATAATGAAGAAAGTGTAAAATTATTAAAATTGCAACATTTGAGGATTGTTTTAAACTATTATCTTTACATCTGGGGAAAACGAAAATCGCTGCGAAGGTGAAATCTTTAGAATTAAAAGAATATTTGTAATGATTAAATATCTGTCTGAAAAATGAATGTTTTTTCAACGTGATATGAAATGCTTGCAGTATGCAAGCACCAACTACTAGTATATATAACATATAACATATAGGAGGATACTGATGTTTAGGCACTTCCAGATGTGCTGGTGATTCGAAATTTTTTTCATAGACCGGATTTTGTGCAAAACCGACTAGAAAAAACGAAAATCTTGAAAAAGTGCAACAATGCGGCCGCTAAAAGTTCGCAATTGTTTAAACAAATTTTTATGGATTATGTATTTCCGCATGTGCTATGGTGTTGAAATTTTTTTAAGTAGAATTCATAAAAAAACGAAGTCGGGATAATACAAATTTTGATATTTTAATTTGTTTGGCGGTTAAAAATTCTTCAAGTTTAAAAAATAGATAACTGTTTAGATACTACGGGATGAGCTAGGAAGCTGAAATTTTCAAATTATTTACAGAGTAGTGAATTTGCTCAAATAAACATTTCAATTTTACCATTTATGAATTTTGGCGGCCGTTAAAAATTATTTAAATTTAAACAATTAGAAAAATATTATTTTACTTCTAGAAATGCAGTATGAAAGCACCAACTACTAGTATGTTATATATCTATTATATATCGACGACTCTTACAGAGGAGGATATAACATATATAACATATAACAGGAGGATACTAATGTTTAGGCACTTCCAGATAAGCTGGAGATTCGAAATTTTTTTCATAGGTAGAATTTTGTGCAAAACCGACTAGAAAAGGCGAAAATCTTTAAAAAGTGCAACAATGCGGCGGCTAAAAATTGGCAATTGTTTAAACTAATTTTCAAGGTTTATGTATTTTCGCAGGTGCTACGGAGCTGAATTTTTTTTTATGAGTAGAATTCCTAAAAAAACGAAATAGGGATTATACAAATTTTGATATTTTTATTTGTTCGGCAGTTAAAATTTCTTAAAATTTAAATATATAGATAACTGTTTTTGTACTACGGGATAACCTAGGAGGCTGAAAATTTCAAATTATTTACAGAGTAGAGAATTTGCGTAAATAATCATTTCAATTTTACCATATATTAAATGAGGCGGCCGTTAAAAATTATTTAAATTTAAACAATTAGAAAAATATTATTTTACTTCTAGAAGTTCTACAACTTTAAAATTTGGCTAAATTGTGTATCATTAGTATCTTATAATGAAGAAAGTGTAAAATTTTTAAAATTGCAACATTAGGGGATTGTTTTAAACTATTATTTTTACATTTGGGAAAAACGAATATCGCTGTGGAGGTGAAATATTTAGAATTAAAAATATATGTGTAATGATGAAAGATGAATTATGAATGTTTTTTATGTTGAGATGAAATGCTTGCAGTATGCAAGCACCAACTACTAGTATGTTATATCCTCCTCATCCTCTGTAAGGAACGTCTATATAGAATGATGTTATCTGAAGTTATATCCTCTGTAAGAGTCGTCGATATATAATGATAACAGGATGATACTAATGTTTACGCACTTCCAGATGAGCTGGAGATTCGAAATTTTTTTTATAGGTAGGATTTTGTGCAAATCTGACTAGAAAAAACGAAAATCATGAAAAAGTGCAACAATGTGGCCGCTAAAAATTGGCAATTGTTTAAGCAAATTTTCAAGGTTAATGTATTTCCGCATTTTCTACGGAGTTGAAATTTTTTTTATAAATAGAATTCGTAAAAAAACGAAATAGGGATTATACAAATTTTGATATTTTTATTAGTTTGGCAGTTAAAAATTCTTAAATTTTAAACAATTGGATAACTGTTTAGGTACTACGGGATGAGCTAGGAAGCTGAAATTTTCAAATTATTTACAAAGTAGTAAATTTGCACAAATAAACATTTCAATTCCACCATATATGAAATGTGGCGGCCGTTAAAAATTATTTAAATTTAAAAAATTAGAAAAATATTATTATACTTCTAGAAATGCTACAACTTTAAAATTTGGCTAAAATATGTAGCATTAGTACTCCATAATGGAAAAAGTATAAAATTTTTAAAATTGCAACATTTGGGGATTTTTTTAATCTATTATTTTTACATGTGGGAAAAACAAAAATCGCTGCGACGTTGAAATCTTTAGCATTAAAAGAATATTTGTAATGATAAAATGTCTGTCTGAAAAATGAATGTTTTTTCAAGGTGAGATGAAATGCTTGCAGTATGCAAGCACCAACTACTAGTCATTATATATCGACGACTCTTACAGAGGAGGATACAACATATATATAACATATAGGAGGATACTAATGTTTAGGTACTTCCAGATGTGCTGGAGATTCGAAATATTTTTCATAAGCAGGATTTTGTGCAAAACCGACTAGAATAAGCGAAAATCTTTAAAAAGTGCAACAATGCGGCCGCCAAAAATTCGCAATTGTTTAAACAAATTTTCATGGTTTATGTATTTCCGCATGTGCCACGGAGTTGAAATTTTTTTATTAGTAGAATTCTTAAAAAAACGAAATAGAGATTAAACAAATTTTGATATTTTAATTTGTTTGGCACTTAAAAATTCTTAAAATTTAAACAGATGGATAACTGTTTAGGTACTATAGGATGAGCTAGGAAGCTGAAATTTTCAAATTATTTACAGAGTAGTGAATTTACACAAATAAACTTTTCAATTTTACCGTTTATGTATTTCGGCGGCCGTTAAAAATTATTTAAATTTAAACAATTAGAAAAATATTATTATACTTCTAGAAATGCTACAACTTTAAAATTTGGCTAAAATATGTAGCATTAGTACTCCATAATGGAGAAAGTATAAAATTTTTAAAATTGCAACATTTGGGGATTTTTTTAATCTATTATTTTTACATGTGGGAAAAACAAAAATCGCTGCGACGTTGAAATCTTTAGCATTAAAAGAATATTTGTAATGATAAAATGTCTGTCTGAAAAATGAATGTTTTTTCAAGGTGAGATGAAATGCTTGCAGTATGCAAGCACCAACTACTAGTCATTATATATCGACGACTCTTACAGAGGAGGATACAACATATATATAACATATAGGAGGATACTAATGTTTAGGTACTTCCAGATGTGCTGGAGATTCGAAATATTTTTCATAAGCAGGATTTTGTGCAAAACCGACTAGAATAAGCGAAAATCTTTAAAAAGTGCAACAATGCGGCCGCTAAAAATTCGCAATTGTTTAAACAAATTTTCATGGTTTATGTATTTCCGCATGTGCCACGGAGTTGAAATTTTTTTATTAGTAGAATTCTTAAAAAAACGAAATAGAGATTAAACAAATTTTGATATTTTAATTTGTTTGGCACTTAAAAATTCTTAAAATTTAAACAGATGGATAACTGTTTAGGTACTATAGGATGAGCTAGGAAGCTGAAATTTTCAAATTATTTACAGAGTAGTGAATTTACACAAATAAACTTTTCAATTTTACCGTTTATGTATTTCGGCGGCCGTTAAAAATTATTTAAATTTAAACAATTAGAAAAATATTATTATACTTCTAGAAATGCTACAACTTTAAAATTTGGCTAAAATATGTAGCATTAGTACTCCATAATGGAGAAAGTATAAAATTTTTAAAATTGCAACATTTGGGGATTTTTTTAATCTATTATTTTTACATGTGGGAAAAACAAAAATCGCTGCGACGTTGAAATCTTTAGCATTAAAAGAATATTTGTAATGATAAAATGTCTGTCTGAAAAATGAATGTTTTTTCAAGGTGAGATGAAATGCTTGCAGTATGCAAGCACCAACTACTAGTCATTATATATCGACGACTCTTACAGAGGAGGATACAACATATATATAACATATAGGAGGATACTAATGTTTAGGTACTTCCAGATGTGCTGGAGATTCGAAATATTTTTCATAAGCAGGATTTTGAGCAAAACCGACTAGAATAAGCGAAAATCTTTAAAAAGTGCAACAATGCGGCCGCTAAAAATTCGCAATTGTTTAAACAAATTTTCATGGTTTATGTATTTCCGCATGTGCCACGGAGTTGAAATTTTTTTATTAGTAGAATTCTTAAAAAAAACGAAATAGAGATTAAACAAATTTTGATATTTTAATTTGTTTGGCACTTAAAAATTCTTAAAATTTAAACAGATGGATAACTGTTTAGGTACTATAGGATGAGCTAGGAAGCTGAAATTTTCAAATTATTTACAGAGTAGTGAATTTACACAAATAAACTTTTCAATTTTACCGTTTATGTATTTCGGCGGCCGTTAAAAATTATTTAAATTTAAACAATTAGAAAAATATTATTTTACTTCTAGATATGCTACAACTTTAAAAGTTGGCTAAAATGTGTAGCATTAGTACCTCATAATGAAGAAAGTGTAAAATTTTTAAAATTGCAACATTTGAGGATTGTTTTAAACTATTATTTTTACATGTGAGAAAAACGAAAATCGCTGCGGAGGTGAAATCTTTAGAATTAAAAAAAAATTTGTAATGATGAAATGTCTGTCTCAAAAATGAATGTTTTTTCAAGGTGAAATGAAATGCTTGCAGTATGCAAGCACCAACTACTAGTATGTTATATCCTCCTCCTCCTATGTAAGAGTCGTCGATATGTAATGATAACATATATATAGGAGGATACTAATGTTTAGGCACTTCCAGTTGAGCTGGAGTTTCGAAATTTTTTTCATAGGTGGAATTTTGTACAAAACCGCCTAGAAAAAACGAAAATCTTGAAAAAGTGAAACAATGCGGCCGCTAAAAATTGGCAATTGTTTAAACTAATTTTCAAGGTTTATGTATTTTCGCATGTGCTACGGAGCTGAATTTTTTTTTTTAATGAGTAGAATTCCTAAAAAAACGAAATAGGGATTATACAAATTTTGATATTTTTATTAGTTTGGCAGTTAAAATTTCTTAAAATTTAAATATATAGATAACTGTTTTTGTACTACGGGATAACCTAGGAAGCTGAAAATTTCAAATTATTTACAGAGTAGTGAATTTGCGTAAATAATCATTTCAATTTTACCATATATTAAATGAGGCGGCCGTTAAAAATTATTTAAATTTAAACAATTAGAAAAATATTATTTTACTTCTAGAAGTGCTACAACTTTAAAATTTGGCTAAAATGTGTAGCATTAGTACCCCATAATGAAAAAGTGTAAAATTTTAAATTGCAACATTTGGGGATTGTTTTAAACTATTATTTTTACATGTGGGAAAAACGAAAATCGCTGCGGAGGTGAAATCTTTAGAATTAAAAGACTATTTGTAATGATGAAATGTCTGTCTGAAAAATGAATGTTTTTTTTTTCAAGGTGAGATGAAATGCTTGCAATATGCAAGCACCAACTACTAGTATGTTATATCCTCCTCATCCTCTGTAAGGAACGTCTATATAGAATGATGTTATCTGATGTTATATCCTCTGTAAGAGTCGTCGATATATAATGATAACAGGAGGATACTAATGTTTACGCACTTCCAGATGAGCTGGAGATTCGAAATTTTTTTTTAGGTAGGATTTTGTGCAAATCTGACTAGAAAAAACGAAAATCATGAAAAAGTGCAACAATGTGGCCGCTAAAAATTGGCAATTGTTTAAGCAAATTTTCAAGGTTAATGTATTTCCGCATTTTCTACGGAGTTGAAATTTTTTTTATAAGTAGAATTCGTAAAAAAACGAAATAGGGATTATACAAATTTTGATATTTTTATTAGTTTGGCAGTTAAAAATTCTTAAATTTTAAACAATTGGATAACTGTTTAGGTACTACGGGATGAGCTAGGAAGCTGAAATTTTCAAATTATTTACAAAGTAGTAAATTTGCACAAATAAATATTTCAATTCTACCATATATGAAATGTGGCGGCCGTTAAAATTTATTTAAATTTAAAAAATTAGAAAAATATTATTATACTTCTAGAAATGCTACAACTTTAAAATTTGGCTAAAATATGTAGCATTAGTACTCCATAATGGAAAAAGTATAAAATTTTTAAAATTGCAACATTTGGGGATTTTTTTAATCTATTATTTTTACATGTGGGAAAAACAAAAATCGCTGCGACGTTGAAATCTTTAGCATTAAAAGAATATTTGTAATGATAAAATGTCTGTCTGAAAAATGAATGTTTTTTCAAGGTGAGATGAAATGCTTGCAGTATGCAAGCACCAACTACTAGTCATTATATATCGACGACTCTTACAGAGGAGGATACAACATATATATAACATATAGGAGGATACTAATGTTTAGGTACTTCCAGATGTGCTGGAGATTCGAAATTTTTTTCATAAGCAGGATTTTGTGCAAAACCGACTAGAAAGAACGATAATCTTGAAAAAGTGAAACAATGTGGCCGCTAAAAATTCGCAATTGTTTAAACAAATTTTCATGGTTTATGTATTTCCGCATGTGCCACGGAGTTGAAATTTTTTTATTAGTAGAATTCTTAAAAAAAAACGAAATAGAGACGATACCAGATAGATTACATACTAGTCAATGAAAGATTTAGAAATAGCATTAAAAATGTAAAAACACTACCAGGGGCAGATATCGATTCTGACCACAACCTTTTGGTGGCAAATATACAATGTAGACTGAAGAGCGTTAAGAGAAACATAAGAGTTAACAAGAAATGGAACTTAGAGCAACTCCTTAAAAACAAGGAGGCTATCATGACTGAGCTGGAGGAAAGGTTGAGGGAGAGAGGTGAAGAAAATAGGAAGAATGTAGATGAGGAGTGGAGATACATCCATAGCAACATTAAAGATGTAATGGAAAAGAAGGTAGGAAAGATAACGGGTAAACGAAACAAAAAACCCTGGATCACAGCAGCCATACTGCAAAAAATGGAAGAGCGAAGAAAGTGGAAGAACATAAACACTGAAGAAGGCCAAAGAAAGTACAAGGAGTTAAATAATGCTTTAAGAAGGGAAACAGATAAAGCAAGAGAACAGTGGATAAATGATAAATGCGAGGAGATTGTCGAGTGTGAAAGAATTTGTAGAACAGACCTCATGTATAGCAAAGCAAGGGAACTATTCAAGAAAAAAGCAAGAAAGATAGGACGTAAAGGAATCATGAACAAAAGTGGTAAAATAGTCTCGGAGCCAGACAATGTAAAGAATGTCTGGAAAGAATACATTGAGGTTCTGTATGACAAAGAAAGAAAGCCAAGAAATATTGAATTAAATGAAGAAGAGGATGTGGAAGAAGATCAGCTAGGACCAAGTATTCTCGAGTCTGAAGTTAAAAGAGCAATTGATGACATGAAAAGAAGGAAGGCTGTTGGGAGTGATGATATACCAGTGGACGTTCTTAAGGTTTTGGGGTCGAAAGCAGTTAAGCAACTCACAAAATTTTTTAACCAAGTATATGATACTGGCATATGGCCTGAAGATTTTTTAGATGTTGTTATGGTACCACTGGAGAAAAAGAACAATGCAAAATGTTGTAAGGATTACAGAACTATTAGTTTAATTTCTCATACAGCTAAAGTTCTAACCAGAATAATAACCAAAAGAATTGAATGTAAAATAGAAAAGGAGCTTCAAGATAATCAGTTTGGTTTCAGAAGAGGAAGAGGGACTAGAGATGCTATAGGATGTATAAGGATGATGATAGAAAGAGCGCTAGAAGTCAATAAAGGTGTGTATTTTTGTTTTGTAGATTGGGAGAAAGCTTTTGACCGAGTGAAATGGGATAAAATGCTGGGTATTTTAAACAAAATAGGAATAGATTGGAAAGATAAAAGACTGCTTAAAAACCTTTACTTTGATCAAAAGATTAGAGTCAGGGTTGAAGGAGAAGAAACAGAAAGTACTTCAATAGGGAGGGGAGTGAGGCAGGGTTGTCCTATTTCACCAGCGATATTTAATATTTATGCAGAAACAATAACAGAAGAAGCGTTGATGGAAGAGAAAGGATTTAAGATATGAGGTGAAAGTATTACCACAATTAAGTACGCAGATGATCAGGGCTTAATAGCAGAAGGCGAGAAAGAGCTTCAGAGGATGACAGACAGACTAGTGGAGGTTGGCCAACAATATGGAATGAAGATCAATACAGAAAAAACGAAAGTCATGGTGGTTTCAAAGGAACATATAGAATTAAATATAATGGTAAATGGCCAAAAATTGGAACAAGTAAGTAGTTTCAAATATCTGGGCAGTATTTTAGCACAGGATGGAAGTAGTACACAGGACATCAGAAGTAGGATTGCAATGGCAAAAGCAGCATTTAACGAGAAGAAGGAGCTTCTCACAAGCAAGAAAATAAATTTAGAAACAAGGAAGAAATTAGCAAAATGCTACATATGGAGCATAGCTCTTTATGGTGCAGAGACGTGGACGGTAAGGAGAAAGGAGGAAAAATATTTAGAAAGTTTTGAGATGTGGGTATGGAGAAGAAGGATGAAAGTGAAATGGACAGAGAGGAAGAGAAACGAAGAAGTATTAGAAATGGTGGGAGAAGAAAGGACGCTAATAAAAACAATCAGGAAAAGAAAAGCAAATTGGATAGGGCACATATTGAGAAGACAGTGTTTACAAAGGACGATTTTAGAAGGAAAAATTAGTGGAAGAAGAGGAAGAGGGAGAAAAAGAATAGGAATATTAGATAATATAAAGCAGGGATATAATACTTATAGAGGTATAAAAGAGGCTTCTAGGGAGAGAGAGAAATGGAGGCAGCGATTCAGTTAAAACCTGTCTTCGGACAGAAGCATGATGATGATGATATAGATATATATATATATTGACGTTCCTTACCGACGAGGAGTAACATATAACATATATATAGGAGAATACTAATGTTTAGGCACTTCCAGAAGAGCGGCAGACTATATAAATATCCGTAATGAGGTCAGGCTCAACTCTGTGGAATTTACTCATATTGAAAAAAGAACTTTGTTAGTTCCACAAAAGTTAATTTAAAAAACGACCGGTTTCACTACGATCGTAGCATCATCAGGTATATATAGGGAGTATACAAATTTCGATATTTTTGTTTGGCAGTTAAAAATTATTAAAGTTTAAACATGTAGGTAAATATCTAGATACTACCGGGTGATATAGGGAGAAGATATTTTAAGTAATTTATATCTTAGTCTATATAAACGAATAAACATTTCAATGTCTGAATGATATTGTTGTTGCGACCGTTAAAAATTATTTGAATTTAAACAAGTAGATAAATGTTATTTCACTTCTAAATTTGGTAAAACTTTAAAATTTGGCAGTAATATGTTAACCAAATGTGGAAAAAGTATAATATTCTTAAAATTTCAAATTTTAGTGATTGTTTTAATCCATTATTCATCCATAGGGAGAAAACGAAAATCGGTGCAGAGGAGAAATCTTTTGAATTAAAGAAATATTTCACATGATGAAATATCTCTATGAAAAATTAATGTTTTTTCAAGGTGAGATTAAACGCATGCAGTATGCAAACACCTTATACTAGTGTGTGTGTGTGAGTGTGCGTGCGTGCGTGCGTTCGTGTGTGTGCGTGTGTGTGCGCGTGTGTGCGTGTGTGTGCGTGTGCGTGTTAGTTTATGTTTATTTCGCGCGGCTCGCGTGGTCTGCTCTCCTTCGGTAAACGCGGTAGTTCCTCGCTATGGCGTAATCCCCGCCATA
Organism: Tanypteryx hageni; assembly: GCA_028673005.1. Classification (NCBI taxonomy): domain Eukaryota; kingdom Metazoa; phylum Arthropoda; class Insecta; order Odonata; family Petaluridae; genus Tanypteryx; species Tanypteryx hageni. The sequence continues at coordinate 44,201,653 of CM054115.1, read as the reverse complement.
CGTCACACGCAGCTCATGGCATCCCTTTTTCCCGTGGGATCCGACCACCAAACCCTCCTTGAGCTCACGCCCATCCCACTCATGCACACACGGCATCGCGCAAGATGTCTCCAAGAGCATTACGTAGAAAAAAATAATCGAGCAACAAGGAGTCCAAGTTCGAGGAAGAGGCAAAAGGACTGCAGGAAAATCATTCGCGAGACGCTCGGAAAAGACCTCCACTGGAGAAGAGAGAGAAAGAGAGAAAAGTTTTTATTTACGGTTTAGATTAAATCGTAATAATACCGCATCGGCTCAATTATAGGGTGAATTCGAATGTAAGGCGACCTCTTAATTTCAGAATGGAAGCGAAGGCAGAAAAAAGGTCGTCGAGTAAAACGCATCATTTATATATTTTTAAAATATCTCATAATTTACTATTTAACAGTAATCCCTCGCCAAGCGTAGTTTTTTTCAACCGCTTTTTTTGAGTATCCGCGGTTGGAAATTTGTACCTGGTTTTGCCATCTGCGGCATCCAGTTCTGAGTATTCGCGTTCTCCGCCCGGCCGTGTCTAATTGACTAACTTTACTAATGTTAAAATTTATGTTATTGTAGAAGCTAAATGATAATTAATTAGTCTTTACCAGAAAGAAATACATACAAAAGAGGGGGTTTCTCCCGATAATACAACGAATTAGACGGGAGTTGGAGGTTCGAGGAATTTTAATTGAGGAATTTGAAGAGTTAAGTCAGGCGTGCGACGTCAGCACGGGCTACTCTGCCATTATGTTATTAATGTACAGTACACGTATTTTCCTTTACATTTTTATATAATAAACATGTATTTTTGAAGTACAGCATACTTATTTTTACCATTTATGGTTTACTTTTCATAAACCACGATATTTAAAAAAAGATGCCGCTTTCCCATCCCCGTTGATAAAATGTGTCCTTTCCACCAAGTTATCACAACTTTTGTTGAATTTTTTCTTCATAGAGTTCTCTTTCATTCGTATCACTATAATCCTCGTCCAATTCGTGACTCGATAATTCTCCAAACATCTTTCTTTACATCGTTTCTCTTACCGAAATCCTTCGCCATTTGCAAGTCGAGCTACAATTCGCGATTAATGTATTTGTTATAGCGTATCTACTGTCATCAGAAACAGTGAATTTGTCGTTATTGACCCACATTTCGAGTACTTCTTCGTTTCACATCAACAAATATAATATAATCTATCTAACGGTTTACGAACTTTCAAATGAGATTTTTAACCCTATCTGTTGCCATACACTTTTTTGTGGACATTAAATTACATTACTTTAATAACTTCTGACGCATATTATAAACTCAATACTGGATACAAAAAATATTGGAAAAAGCAAGGCCTATGACCTAAAAGTTTTGTAAAGGGATCACTGATGTATTCAACATAAAGTTTTAAGTTGCAAAAGGCAAATATTTATTCCACCAATGAAATTCATAACTTAAAACGTTAAATAAACAATTCTTTGTTTCAAAATAAAATTAATAGCTTAGACAGACATTTACTAGACCGAGACCGCTCTCCGTCGACATTCATTGTTGATACTACCGATCGTTATTACTTTCTCATTTGCGTAGCGCATATATAAAATATTTTGGAACAGATTTGATACGTCAGCACAGATGGCAGCACTCTTACGAAAATGCACTATTTGAAACAATAGTTAACCTAACCACCAACCCCAACCTAACCCGAAGGGCGTTCAAACAAGATGCAAAAGTTAAATTAAAGCCTAGAACCATACCTAACTTACCCCACCAATCCAACCCGAAGGGTGTTAAAACAAGAGGTAAAAGTTGTATTAAAGTCCAAAACCAATACTAACCTATAGAAAGCACCTGGCGACATTAGTACCATTAATTGGGAAGTCACCTCTCTTCCTAAAATTATTAAACTGACCAGCCATTCATTGCACTACTTCTCAGATACCCATTGCGCGTAGGCCAGAGGGAATCAGCAAGTCGTAAAAAATGCAACCCTGCCAGTCAAATTTCGCAAATTACCTGGCAGAATATACCATCAAAAAAGTGGTTGAAGGGAGGAATGGGGATGTGGTGAACGAGTTCTTCGAGATTTCACGTGAAATGAAATGGAATGATGAAAATAAATAGATAATATATTACGAAAGTGTAAAGTGTATATTATGAAAGTGCCCCCAAACCTCCGTTTATTCTAACTTATGTATTTTTGTTTATGATGATAACATAGCAGTTCATTTTCCTGACACAAATTGGCGCTAGTGGGATGTTGACTTATATCAAATCTAATAATTATAACAGGTTACACAGACATTTACTAGACCGAAGCCGCTCCCCGTCTACATTCAATGTTGATACCATCGATCGTTTTTACTTTCTCATTTGCGTAGTGCGTTTATAAAATATTTTAATCGTAAATAAATTCGACTATCATCCAAAATAAACCATGTGAAGAGATGAACGATATAGCGCGACAATTAAGGATAGTTTATTCTGGTTGATTTTCACAAAATGTCGATTTATTCCAAAATGGCTTTAACGATTTTGATTAAAATTCATTCAGTGTCATAAACAAAATTACATAAGCCATATTTCTCAAAAATTACTATGTAGCGTCTTGCGACATTAAAATACGTATATCGAGTTTCACTCATAACTACCGTCCAGCTCTCCCCAGTTCTATCAAGAATCTTCGTCCAGCAGTAATGCTTCAGCTTCTATGTGCATTTCTCAATCTGTAATTACTGATATTTATGTAAGGTACAACTATTTAGTAAGTTATATTTTCACATAAGTATATGGGGTTAGTAATGTATTAATACTATTTACGTGTGGGAAGCAATTTCAGCGGTTTTGTTGTTTTTGTAGCAACATTGCTTCTTCTAGCCTCAACAAGTCGGCGATAAGCAGGAGTAGGAATAGAGCTTTGGTGCAATAAGGCATATGAGAAGGTTTGTGCAGTGTGCGTTGCACCGATTTTTTTAATAAAGAAAAATCGACTTACAAGAGAAAAAATTATTTGAAAAAAGGGGGTGGAATGAGTTTATCAATTTTCTTTGCGGCGATTAAGAATTCCATTCGTTTTCCCACACGTTACAATTGTTCGAATACGTTCCAACGAAAAGCTACGCGTTTTAAAAGTCGCAGACTTCCTGATAGATGCCTTAAAAAGGGAGAGAAGGGAATGTATTTTTTTCGGCGATTTCAAATCCTTTACGGAGAAAAAGACACGGAAGGATTCGTAGTCGGTACGCTTTTAACAGACGTGATTTTTCTAGGAACTGGACGGTAGCGGGGAAGAACCGATACGTTTCGCCAAAGGGATGGAGATGTGGATGAAGAACCGCGTTGCAGGATTGAGGAAGAGGAAAGAAATAGAAAGAGGTAAGGGTTAAAGAGGGTGGTTTAAGAGGAAGAGGTGGGCGGATATTAAGCGTGGGTGGAGGTGGGAGGAGGGGAGGAGAACAGGGCGAGGGATGTCGGGTCGAAACGTCTGAAGGAGGCGAAGGATCCCAGCCAGGTGTTTTTTCACTATCGCATGTTTATTCAGCAGGGCCCCAGAAGACATCCGAAGAGCGAAGGAAAAATAAAAAGGGAGGACTTTATAGTGCCAAGATGGACGCCCGACGTGGTTTACGTTCAAGTCACGGGCGACCGAGCGTCAAATGTTTTCGGTGATCGTTATTAATGTTTTTCGTGGGATCGAGTATTTTAATGGGACTATAGGATACGGCTGAAGGATTAGATTCTGGTTATCTCAACGGCTGCAGACAATATAATCTAATAAATTACCTAAATGATTGCATGCATTATCCTTGTAATGCATGCATGCGTGGATAAAATTACAAAAATGTGATTTCTAATATCTATTTTGTAATTTTACAATAAAATTTTCTTTGCGACATAAAATAATACCCAAATCTTATTTTTTTACTGTTCACTGCTATAATTTTTGTACTTTGTTCTCAATTTTTTCCGGTGAACTGGTAAATCTACGTGCACTTCTGAGTAAAGCGACGCCTACGCCAACTGCGAAAATTAAAAGACATAGCTTTTTTTATATATTTCGCCCACTAGCAATGTTCCCTCTAAGCTGCGCGGGTGCGCGGCCGCGCAGTAACTGAAATGCTCCCGCGCACACTGAATTTTTGCCGCGCAGCTGAAATTTTCTTTAAAAAACGCAGCTGGAAGCACCGTCAGCAGTCGCAAGGAATGCATGCAAAACTGGATGATAATAACGTAGACGGTTCTACCGTGCTTCTCTGATCACATTGCGCAGGCCAAAGCATATTCTGCCTGTATGAATGGTGGGACAACCGGTCTGAATCGTCTGGCAACACTGGGCAACCTGCTGTCCGTGACCGCCTCTTGCAGCTTCTGGCAATTTCACTCACTTTCAGTTTGATGTTTCTCTAGTGAGTTTGAGTAGGACGGAAGGCGGACCTAGTCATCTGTTTTATACATGAAGCTATTTAGAGGTGACATTGTATGTAATAGTGGATTTTTTAAAATTGCTTAAAACAAAAGTCAGAATTCATATTGTTGGAACATTTTAACGAGAGAGATACAGTGTAGAGACGTTTTTGTTTAAGAAAGGTGAATAGCGGAAGTTCGACTGTTTTCATTGTCGAGCGACAATGTGAAAGTGAGTAGATCAGCAATAAGCAGTAGAGCAGTGTCGAGTCTGGTCTGCGGATGCTGGTGAAAAGGTTTCGCTGGGCTGTGTGTCAAGCTGTGGAAGGTGCATCTTGCTCCGAAAATTCTTATTTTTATTAAAAATTGTTAGAACAAGGTAAAAATTAGTTTCTATAAAATTATTTGTATGACAGTAGTTGTTTTGCTAAAATTATAAGTTTCTTTTTTTATTATTATTTCAATATACAATGCAAGTGGGCGCCTGGCCCGGTGGCAAGGTTACAAAATTAACATATAAAAAAAACATATTTAAAACATATAAAAACATATTCAGAAGATTCAGTTTACAATTTTTCACATACCACATACAATATTCTATTCATATATTTTTCCTGTTAGGAGCTTCGAGTTCGAGCTCCTTCGTTAATTAATTCATCTTACAATATTATTTAACAATAAATTAACTAAAAGTAATGAAAATCATTCCCAGTGATATTTTTTACTCTTGATTTAAAGGTTTTAACATTTCTAGGGAAGGGTACACAAATGGAAACATCACGTATCACTCAAAAGCTCGTCTTTAGAATTACCCATAATTATTATGCATTTTAAATGGTATTTAACTTCGCTTTAAAGATACCTACGCGGGAAGGGAATGGCTTGAAGACCTCTGCAGGTAATGCGTTCCAATGCTCAATCCCTCTATTAATAAACGAGAATTTTCCCCAGTTTGTTTTTTGTGGAGGAGGCTCCATCTTGTGCTCATGATCCCAGCGTCCATGATAAGAAGGTTTTTTAATCCTATCACAAATATCTGCCCAAGCTGGCTTTTCCGTATATGCATTAAAAAGTCCCCCTAGCCTTGCTATGCTTCTTCTATGTTCTTGACTTAATAATAAATTTTTTTGGTATTGCCAAATAATAATTATAATAATAATAATTAATACTTTTAGTATCCTTACCATGTCGAAAAGAAAAGCAGAAAGAGAGTTAAATGTTTTGAATAACAAAGCTTGTGCAAGATTTAAGAAGGAATGGCTTTTGCTGCTCGTAGAAACTGAACTACCATATTCGCATCAAAAACAAAAAATAACAATTGGCAATATTTTTTAATATGGAGATACTGGCGATGTTGTATGCACCATTTGTGTGGAAGCGAAAGTTGGGGGCGAGTTCGGTAGTGGAAAAATATGGGAATAATGGAAGTTAGATTACTTAAAACGGCATCTCAACCAGATAATTCATGTAGATGCAGTTACCAAATTACGCAAACTGAAGAAAGGTGTAATTTTGCGAACGGTAACTGAGACTCCAAAAGAGCGTGAAGCAAGAGTGGAACAAGATGCGGGAAAGAAGTTCAACTCTGATATGGTCAAGGTGCTGATTGATAACATTATCTTAGCAATTAAAATGAATGCTTCAATGCATTTCGTGCAAGAAATTCGCCCATGTGACCAAATATGTAAATATGCCAGAGAGTTGGCGCAGCAAGAACTACGCGTTTGAATTTGTTGAGTGCATCAGCTTCGTACTGCAGAAACAAATAATGGGAGAATTGCGGTAATCTGCTTTCCATACATCAATTGCTGATGAAAGTACAGACATTTCTGTACAGAAAATGTTAATTTTGTATTTTAAGTTTCGACCTAAAAATGAAACTTACTATAGGATTGTGTTTGCGGGTATTTCGAAACTAACTGCATGTGACAGTATTACTATTTTTGAAGCAAAGAAACATTTTATATCAACAACATTCTTGATCTTCAAAAGATGGTGATTTTTACATCAGACGGAGCACACGTTATGCTTGAAAAGAATAATGGCGTGGCAGCAATTCTTCGACGAGAAATAAAGCATCTGACTGAGCAACATTGCGTTGTCCACAGAGATGACCTGGGATTAGACGACGCATGGAAAATAGTGTCAGTTTTGCAGGATATAGAAACACTGTTACGAACAGTATATACAATGTTCAGTAGATCGTCTATTAAAAAAGGAAAGCTAGAAGAATTAGCCTATGTCACAGAAAGTGATGTTTTGTCATTTAGACCACTACACGAAGCGAGATGGCTGTCAAGACATTTTTCCGTAACTGCTTTAATGAGAAATTACGAAGTTTTAACCCAGTATTGTAAAGAGCAAGTTAATGAATGTAACGATCCAACCAGCAACTACTGCCTGAAGACTTTGACCAATTCACAATATCGAGTAGCGTTAACTGTTCTTAACGATGTTTTAGAAGGTCTGGCATCTCTCTGTAAATTCCTTCAGAAAAGTTGTTTGAATACAATTGAAGCGCTGCAGTATGGAAAAGCAAAAATTAACAGAATAAGGTCACTGTACCTTGGCCATACTGTTTATTGGAGTGACAAAGTAAAAGATCTGCTTTCATCTATAAGTTCTGACGTTGATACTACGCCTATTATTCTATTAATTCAACGTGTGTGTAATAACTTGGACCAGCGATTCCCAAACTGTGATACGCGGAGATTCTGCCAGTGGTACGCGAGTTTAGTGTCAGCATTAACCCATGGAACTGCACAACGAGTGACCACAGAGAGGGATGGACTGTTGCCCGCATCGTCCGGACGCGTTCGCTGCGCCGCTCATGGCTCACAGTCAACTGCCGACGTATCGTTACTCGTCTGTTTGCGTTTTCACGTTGCTATTTTAAACAAAATTATTCTGAACTGAACTAGGCGAGAAACTCGTTTGTTTCAATTAATTCAATTCCTGAAAATATGAACGTGAGGGAAAAAGACCAGCTGAATATCCCACTCTTTCTGACATAGCGTTGAAAATTCGAATCCCATTCTGCACGACTTATCTATGTGAAACGGGGTTTTCTACTATGTTGGTAATTAAAAACAAAAATCAAACAAGAAAGAACCCCGAACCGGACCTTCGCTGGAAGTTAACTAACATTGAACCAAATATTTAAATTCTATCTACATATATCCAAGCTCATCCATCACATTGACTGATTTTCTTTGTATTTTAAGTATGATAAATGCGAGAATATACTTAATTTTTCAGTACTACCTATTTTATCTGCCTACCTTATATTATTTTGAAAATGTCTCTTTCGGAATTTTTTAAGTTCATACTTACTATGTGGTACGAAGAAATTTTTCTACGTTTTCGGTGGTACGCGAAAAGAAAAGTTTGGGAACCTCTGACTTGGACAATAGATTTCCTGATGATGAGTTAAGAGAATGGAAAGCCTTTGACCCAATTGCTATGGCAAACGCAACCAATTTTGAATTTGGAGAAGTGAATGTTAATCGACTAATAAAAAAATACTTAGCTACCATTGCAATAAACGAAAGCATTGCCACAATAATATCGCACTGTTATTTGAAATTCGTCGTTCCTGAGAAAGTTAAGAGTGGTTGAATTAAGCCGTTCACTGTTATGTTGAACTACATGCTTAGAAACGAAAAATCTTTCGATATTGTTTCATAAGTATTTCCCACAAAGAACGCCTTTGAAATCTCTGTGAATTCCATATATGGAGTATACTATTCCATCTTGTTTTATAGCGGATAGAGAGACATATTAGGGGAACGAGATAAATAGGAATATATCACGCTGAAGAGAACGAATTCATTGCGTGATAGGTACTGACGAAAAACCATCCCAGGAAAGAACAAGGTGGAAAAATAGGATACAGCTTCGTTCGCAACGGCCAGCCTAGATAAGGAAACCTAACAGTGAAGTTGTCCCAAAAAGACGTTCAAATCTCCGCGTCTGAACCTGGTAGCTCTACTGGAGATACCGCGTTTGAGAACAGTCCCCTGCCAGTAAATAAGGAGCACCAAACCTAATGCTATCGCCGTGACAGTCGACAAATAATCCCTTCCTGAAATTCGGAATAATTTAATACGAATTATGAGAGTAATATGCATGTTATTCCACTTTCTCTAGGCATCCGCATTCTCGCTAGCAGGCAAAAATAACAGGGCAAATAATAAATCGAAATAAAATAGTCTTATCTCTGCACGGACGGAGTGAGGCCAAAATAATTTTAAAAAGAGGAAATAAACGTTGCATTTTCCTGGGCGAGCAGAGGGCGTGCTACCTCACGGCTAATTTGAAATACCGACCGTGCTCATATATAGTGCAGGCCGAGTGTTGTTTTTATGATTCCCCCTTCTAAATAAGGGACGGTCATAATTTGTCCCATTCTGCTCCAAGGGACGACGCAGCCCTGCAACGAGAAGCAGATAAAAAAGTTGAGCAGCGGTTTTATAATACGAGAAATAGCCGGATTTTTTGCACGTTTACTTGGGATTTATAATAATGAAATATTCTAAGGTGCTTTGAGTGTAAGCTCGCATTGAAAAACAAAGCAATACTCAAGTACGTGCCCACAAAAAAGCATTTTAATTTTTAGGAGAATTCAAAAGAGAATTATCGAGTTCGCCTTCTGGCTAAAACTGAATTTAAAAATATGCACTCGTAAATAAAAAATTGAAAAGTAGGACTTTTTCTTAGGTGTCCCCAATAATCATAGGTAACAATGTTTTGAATTAGTGATACTTAAGATGAATAATTGCATATTTTTCATATTTTTATTCTGAAGTGATTATTTTTATAATTTGTTTTTTAGCCAGAAGACAATTCAATAATTCAGTGTGGAATTAAAAACAAATTGATAAAATTACTTTCCTATGGCCATAGAAATGTTAAGAAACCCAGAGACGCATTTCGGCTTCAAGCCAGCCGTCATCAGTAGTTATTCGACGATAGTAGATTCTAAGGAATTCCTTTCAAGAATTGAAGTTATTTCCTTTTTAAGTTTAAAAAATCTTTTTTTAATTGATTTCCCAACCTATCATGGTTATTGGATAGAAAATTTTAAGAGGAAGTTGTGAGCATAAAAATATCTTCGAAACAAAGACAGACCAACATCCTTAATTTGGAGAGCGTAATTGGGGTTCTCGAAAGCAGTATGAATCAAATCAAACTACTTTGATAAAAACTGCAAGTGGGTGGAAAGATTTTTTTGGAGGAGATCGAATACCACCAGGCACCGAGCCAAGAGTGAAACTTCTGTCCCATTTGACGGCAAGAAAACTGAAAGTACAACGACCATTTCCGGATCATGAGTATTCATTGCTATAGCGAACACTCGGAAGATAACTAAGGACAGCAAAAACTTCTGCTCGAGGAAATACCTACCCTAATACTCTTCTTCCTACCTTCTTGCCCCTCCAATTAAACTCGGTAAAACTTGAAATGAACTGTGACGAATTGATTTTAGGGCACCATGACAGTATTCCCTCCTCGAGATTTAAACGAAATTGATGGTCTTCAGCGTGACTTGGTGGAAATATGCCATAATTATAAATCAGGGAAACGGAAAAACAACGAATTATTGCAATACGTAATAATAGGTTGTTTTTCCATTTCCCTGATTTATAATTATTTAAGTGAACGCGAAACGACAAAACTACTCGAACCATACTAACAATACCTCAAAACATCGATCGGAAGAGTTCCACTCATTAATATTAAACTTGATTTTATTTATTGCACGTTTACTTTGAAAGGTCGTCGGGTTTTTAGAGCAGAAAAGTTAAAGGATTTAAATTAAAGAATAGGTAATAAATGAAGTAATAAAAAATAAATGAGATCGCGTATTAACCAAAATTGCCGAATAATTTATTCTATTGCTGTGCTACAGCATCGTCGCAGTTTTTCGGAATGTAATCTAAAAAGTTAAATATATTTAAAATAAAGGCAACAGAGTTTTAATTTGCATTATGAATTCACTTCTAAAATTTAATTTTCATTTACACATCAGATAGTTAATTTAAACCTTGCACGTAAATGACCGCTACAAAAGCACGTTATCTTACTCACTGATTCAATTATTTTGTAAATTCTGACAGCGATCTTGAGAAGAATTACAAAGCAGCGGGAAGGTAAAAACAACATTAAACTCCTTTCAGTTATCTTTTGGACTACCGCAATTGCTTACGTGTATGCATTGATTTTAATCCTCAATTAGGAGAAATTATTCATGATAACATAAACAATACCTACTATTAGCAGCATACCACATCATATATTGATCATTTCTCTCAGGGGCAGACTTAAGAAATTAAACGCGTATTATTCTGTGAAATTTTTACACTCTTATACTTAAAAATTTTGAAAACTATATTGAATATCTTTATTAAGATAAAGTTTAAAGAAAAACTTTGAAAAAACTATTTTATTGAAAGACTTAGTACAAATTCCACTACGAAAAATAAAAATGATTTCCTAGGATTCGACTCACTGAGTCATAATGTTTTTACAAATTCGTTCATTAAATTTTCGTTATAAAGTTCCACAAAGTGATGGCTAAAACAGTCGAATATATTAATTAAGATAATTAAATTTGCTTTTAAATTTTTTTCTAGCAATCATGTTTTTTACCTTTTCTTGTAAACCTCAGTATTAATGAATTAAATTTAATGATTTGAAACGGCGGCCAGACAAAACTATTACGTTGCGTAACATAAATTTATTTTACGCCACTTTTCAAATTATCAAAATAAGAAACTTTATGTCAATCAAAAGAAATGGAATGATCACGTCTTTTAAGATTATTCAAGTATACGGATTATAATATTAAATTTTCATCGATCATATTTGCCTATATGATAGGATGCTAAGCTCTCAATGCTTCACAGCTTGTCATACATCGTAACATTCAAACTGTGAGAAACCAGCCACGGCAGAGTTTATATACCATGAAATTGATCACGACACTTCGAGGAGAAAAATTCTACCCTTCGCAGTATCTATAAAAATAAAAACACCCAAAAGAGAGAAATTACACATCAGACTTTCGCTTCGACAACCATACAAAAGCGATGTTCAATGATGCTTAAGCATGGACTACGCATCGAGTTTTTCTGCTCCTTCAGAACCTCGACCGCCCTATAGCGACGGGTGTCTGTGGCTCCTCCACTGCGGCGGAGGACGAAATTGATTCCCGATAAAAAACGATGCAGACGAAATGGATGTGGGTTGCAAGGGAAGACAAGAATGAGGGAGTGGATTATGGTGATGCGACCCAAACCTAAACCCCTACCTACATCACTATTGCCACGATTCCGCATTGCCATAGAGATCTTGTTTATTGATTGATAATGCCATTCTTTACAGAAATTTCCAATTCACCGATTGTTATTCATCAATGGGTTTCTCGATATTTCCTCGGAGCATGTTTATTAATCGAAAATCAAACCACGTCCTGAAGTTTATTCAATTTCATAAATTTATGAATGGAGAACATTTCTGAATCCTGAGAATTTTGGGTATGAGCAGTAAAATATGTATCCGCGAAATTTCCATGGTCATCTCCTTTGCAATTTTCAATGTTTCAAGACATTTTGTTTTGCGCTATCGTATAACTTGGATGAAAAGATAAACGTTTTTATGTTGCGTTACGTACATCTACTAACAGTTACCTTATCATGCACTACGAAGTTAAAAACTGAAGCTAAAGCTAGCTGGAGAAGCGACATTTGATGGTATACCACTGATATGCATTAATATGCTTGAGGAAGAAAGAGGGAAGGTAAAGTGAGATATGGGTGGCAATTAGATGTCACGGGAAGCCCAGTGGATACAATTTGAAGAGCCGGTGGGGGTGTCAGAGAGAGACTCGTGGGGAATCATATGGTGAAAGCTTTTTGGGTAAGACCCTTTTTCAGTCAATATATATATATATATATATATATATATATATATATATATATATATATATATATATATATATATACACACACACACTCTAGTAGTTGGTGCTTGCATACTGCAAGCATTTCATCTCACCTTGAAAAAACATTCATTTTTCAGACAGACATTTCATCATTACAAATATTCTTTTAATTCAAAATATTTCACCTCCGCAGCGATTTTCGTTTTTCCCACATGTAAAACTAATAGTTTAAAACAATCCTCAAATGTTGTAATATTAAATATTTTACACTTTCTCCATTATGGGGTACTAATGCCACACATTTCTGCCAAATTTTTAAGTTGTAGTACTTCTAGAAGTGAAATAATATTTTTCCAATTGTTTAAATTTTAAACATTTTTAACGGCCGCCGCAATATGTTTATGGAGAGATTCAAATATGTATTTGTGCAAATGCACTACTCTGTACATAACATGAAAATTTCAGCTTCCTAGCTTATCCCGTTATGTCTAAACAGTTATCTATTTGTTTAAACTTTAAAAATTTTTAACTGCCAAACAAAATAAAATATCAAAATTTGTATAATCTCTATTTCGTTTTTTTTTAAGAATTATACTTATAAAAAAAATTTCAACTCCGTATCACTTGCGGAAATGCATAAACCTTGAAAATTTGTTTAAACAACTGCGAATTTTTAGCGGCAGCATTGTTGCACTTTTTCAAGATGAGTTTCGTTTTTCTAGTCGGTTTTGCACAAAATCCTACCTAAGAAAAAATTTCGAATCTCCAGCACATCTGGAAGTGCCTAAACATTAGTATCCTCCTATATCGACGTTTCTTACTCGCAACGAAGTCTCACTTCGCCTCATGCAAATTTTTAAAATCTTTACGTACGACAGATTAAAATTCTAACGTTATCGTATAGTAAATTTTATGCTAAATCTGATTAGGAATTTATATACATTCTGAAAAATCGGCAAATGCCTTAAAAATTTGAAAAATATCTATTTTTTGTATTCTTCGTATATCTTTCCTCCTTATACATAAAACGTCATATTTCGGCTTCTATTGAATAAAAAGAGACCATTTATTTCACGTAACTTCTATGATGATTCCGAATAACGACAAAGTAACGCAAGAATAAATAAAAATTATGAACTGCCTTTAAAAAAATAACAATCATAACATGTATCTAACATTTTCAGTAGAGACAAAAAAGTGAACTGCGGGAAACCTTTTCCCTAATTGGTTTAGAGGGGTAGTTGCAGCGAATGGAATGTTTAGAATAGTTTCTATTTGAAGGAGGTTGCATGCAAGTAACTTCAATAGTTTACACGGTTTAGATTATTATATGAAAGCGCGGGCACGCGCTGGATTCCTGCCAAAACTCAATCTTCTACATGGGAAGTTTTTTAAAACACGTATAAAAAGCGTCATACACAAAGTGGCAAGATGAATAAGCCTCTTATTATTATCCTGATCAGATAAGATACGAATATTTCATCAATTATATTTTCCGAAATTTTTCATTAGGATAATTGTTGTGAATAATCTACACAGGAGTTCTACAATTTATTCGGAAATTGAGGCATCGTCAACCCTTCCCATACACTAAATATGGTGTATCGCAGGATTAATGAAGAAAAGGATATCATATTTTCCATTTCCTCAACGATTCCTGAATTTGGGACGAACTTGTCTTGCGACGAATTTGTCTTACGACGAATTTGCCATACGACCGATTTCTTGCGATGAATTGCCGCGAGACGAATTGCCCGCGACGAAATGGTGGTACATCCTGGTTTAGTACATACTCGCGTTATTTTTACCACACAAATACGCGTGATCAATTTAGTCTGCCGTTCGTTTTAGTTTCAAAAGCACCTTATTGTCCATTTTAATTTTATATACATAACCATTACATAAGTTATCATACAATTTTAATCTTCTATGTTTACGTTGCTTTTTACCCGTAGGTATTATGCAGTTTTCCTTAAGTCTTATCTAGTCTTCATTTATTATTATCTTATATAATTTCTTTCTTTAGGGAAAAATGTTTCCAGTAAAAAAAACCCTATTTTCTTAGTTATTTAACAAATTTAACAATTTTAGCCTAAATATTTAAAATAAATAAGTGAATTTAAAATTTTTAAAAATATATAAAAGCAAGTTAGCAATTATTTACATATTTATTTTATTTCTTTGTTCCAGTTCTTCGTGCCGTCCTTCTTGCTGCTGTTTCCATTGTTGTTTTTCTCTGTCTTCTTTCTTCCTCGAGCTCGGTGCCCGCATCGTTCGTTGTCTCATGCCGCCTCCGTCGATCAATCTCCTACGTCTCCTCTCGGTTTTGCTGCGTCCCTCCTCTGATCCTCCATTTTTGCATCCGTCTGCTGGCTCTGCTGCTTCCTCCTGCAGTTCCTTTGACTCCCGCCTCCACTGTCGATCTCCTTGCGACGTTGGTGATGCTTTCTCCCTGGTCATCCGCCTTTCCGTCTTCCTGCTGGCTCTGCTCTGCTGTTATTTTTCCTCCTCCGTCAGTTCTTTTCTCGCGGTCTTTGTTTTTGCCTTGGATTTGTTAATCATAAGGTTGTGAAAAATGGTCTTGTATTTATATCTGAACGGGATTTCCTTCACATCAGTGGGTAGGATGTCTTTCAAAGTCCTATTTGTCGTTGTATTTTCTGCCAGCTGTTGTCGAAATATTTTCGTGGCTTCTCTTACATGCCTTTGGATTGTGTCTACTCCCGTATGTCTGCGTTAGTTGCTAGTGGGTCCTGTGTTGTTGCTCTTAGGTATTTGTTTTTGTCTGAATCCAAATTGCTCGTCTCTTAGTATGTCTTCCTGTGTCACGTGTCGCATGAGTCTTTCCTGAATTGTCCGTTCTGTAAGTTTGCCTAGGGTCGGGAGTAGGCTAATCGGCCTATAGTTTTGTGGAAACTCGTCGTCTTTGCCGGGCTTGGCAACTGAAAGTACGCGAGCGTTTTTCCAGGTTTTGGGGAAATAACATGTTCGATGAATGGCGTTAATTAACGTAGTGAATGTATTTGTAATATTATAACCCTAAATTCTGAAATTTGGGAGAATCCCATCCTAAGCGATTTTAAAGCTATTAAATCTAATATAAGTAACTGCTGCACTACATTCGAAAGTATGCATCATAAATTCCGTTCCGATCATCTTGCGTATTATGTGGGGAGGGCAAACATGAAACAAAGGGGTTGGGAAAAGACACTGATTACTTCCCGACTGCTAATCCTATATCTACCAAATTTATTACCATATCTAGCCCTCATATAAACCACCCTATCCTCGTTTTCTCCAAGTTGCGGGATTTCAGAGATGGGCAGATAGACAAATCGAATACATAAGGGACTTTTTTTAAAAAAGCCCTAAAAATGTCTGCTCGCAACATACTTTGCTTGTACCCGGAACGATCGCCCCGCTAACCCCTAACTTTCTACTGTGCCACATGCTTGATTTAGCTGTTCTTTTGCTTAACTTTTAGCTATTTATAAATATACAAACAGAAAATTTTTAATTTTTTAGCCCTTTATAATATATTTCCACATAGGTAAAACACATTTAAAATCAGATTAAGACATTTGTAACAGAGAATATTAACAAAGAAAAATCAGTTTGTGAATAAAGCTATTTCAGCATGCTTCAGTTTAATATGTTATACTTAATTAAAATATAAATTATAATTTTGATCAAAATTTTCAGAGATACACTTGCACAGAACAATTTTTTAGTGAATTCCTTTTTATGCTGAACAAAATAATCCAAACGGAACTTATGATGCCTATTTTCCATTTAATCATTTATTTTATTACTTATATTGACTTTCATTATAGCTTTAAAATCACCGCGGATATATTGCCCTTTGCTCCAATTTCAATAATTTAGCGTTATAAAATATTACAAACACATTCGAACGAAAAACGAAATTGATCGCGCGTATTTGTGTGGCAAAAATAATGTATTTATCATACTAGATTATACCGAATCCGAGTCCAACAACAGTTGTTATGGCAACACACTCGTAATGAGTGATAAAACTGCAAAAACGCCGGTATTTACGCGAAATTCGGAGAAATACAATCGATAAGAAAAATTCTACGATAAAAATTACAGTCTTTATTCCTTTCCTCAGAGAATAGTATAAATACCACTCAATTCTAAGATATTTTAATTTGCTAGAGAAAATTACTCTGCATTATGGATTTCAGATTTCCCATGTAAATAAAATGAGGATGGTTCCTGGAATCGAACCCGTGACTTTCAATCTTCAAAACAAAAACTATCCACGGGAGCTCGGCTCCAGTTGCAAGTGATTTCCATCAAGTGTCATGAAAATCGGTCTATTGGTGCAAAAGTTAATAGTGGGGGACAGGCAGACACAATGACAAAACTATAAGCCTATTTCCATTCTGGAGAGTAAGCTAAAAATTAAGTTGTTTTATACAAAATCAATACCAAAATTTCATGCAACAATTTAAATAAATTCTTATTCATTACATTCAAGTTATTCAGTTTTAACTATAATATCTACACATTAACAGGGACATATTTGGTGGATATGGCACTTATGGAAAAATTTTAGTCAACACCTTAGTTGTATGGAATATTATTTTTCCTACATTTTTATAGAGTATATAAGCATTTTATTATATATATAACGTTAACATTTGAGTATTAAATTAATACTTATCAGAAAATAAACTTTTGGCATGTTTTGAGGGAACGTTTGGCACCTTTTCCACTGCAGTGGCGAATACAAAATATGTCTTTAGGGGGTGGCGAGGGAGGCAATAAACCAATTGCATACATGTTTTCACAGTAATTGAAAAGTTATCCAGATAAATTTTTTCATTTGATACAAAACAATTAAATAATATAAGATTATAATGAAATTACAATTTACAAGTTTTACTGAGTCAATTCATAGATGTGAAGCTAATATTTTTTCGGTCCTGCTTCAGCTCTAGGGAGGCGATTGCCCTGATCGCCCCCCTGGATCGCCAGTTTTGCAGGTGGCGCCTATGGCAAATACAACCTTTGCCATACCCTAGTTATGCCAATGCATATTAATTAGGCAAATTTCTACAGAGAGTAGCTCAAATCAGCCAATCAAAAGATTATTTATGTATCAGCTGTCAAAGGAATTTTTTAACTATTTCATGCGTGAATTGCCTTGGGAAAAATCATCAGATATCATGGTGAATATATCTTTTAACTTTATTAATTTAATTATGTATTTAAGGCATTCATTAAGTAATACAATCCATCAATTATAGTAAAGTGAAAGACACAAATTAAAATTAAGTAGAATTCCTGTTGGGCTCTCAAATGAAAGCTCTTTTAAGTTATTCTATCACAAGGTATTGCATGATATATGATGGAAATAATCTCAATGAATGCTAAAAATCCTCACCGTCTCAACAATCTTTTAGGACAACAGTTGCTTTAAATGTGGAGATTGATTAGCCAAATTGATTCTTGCATTATAATGAATACCAATTCTCCATATTATAATGATATTTTTACAATCTCTCCAGTAAAAAAGCTAAAATTAGCATTAATACAATTATGCAGTCATGTTATTTTGTAATACTCTATATTATGAAATATCACCTACTGTTATTTCAAAGAAGTGTTGTAATTATCATAAAATTCTAAGTATTTATAATGGATAGTAACATTACCTCTGAAAGAAAAAACTGGCATTAATTACGAGGGCAATGAAAGCACCCTAGTTTCTAAAACAAAAGTTTAAAATGATATTACATGATTGTAGGCAAAATACTCCAGAAATGGGTCAACATTTTAGGGAGAATCTAATTTAAAATACTATATTTATTCAAGGGGGTAGAACTGTCCAACAAAGGATAAAGCGGATAACCAAGGTAAAAAAAATGAACCAATGGAATAACAAATCTATTGTTATGTTTGTATATATAGATATATATTATTCATATATTTTTTTCTTTACACAAGAGGTGCAATATAAATTACACACATGCAAGAAGTTAGTCCCAGTCTTCCATTTAAACAGAGCATTCATTTTATTTAATTTCATTTCTCAAGCAACTGTCATGGCTGATGCATTAAACCCAAATATTCCATGAACAAAGCTTTTTATTATACTTCTTTTGTATCGCCACTTGCACCAGCCTATCACCTTTGTGCTATCACTCGGGGCAAGCACCCAATAATACAGGGGGGGGGGAAAGGCATCCACTGTTTCCGAGCGCCACAGCTACATTATTTCTGAGGGAGATCGACACTCATTTCAATGACAAGCCCATTGCGGGACGGAGTGTATTTGAAACAATTGGAATAGGATCCCGACAGAACTTAAAAAAGAGGTACCCTAAAAAATAAGTCTTTAGAAACATGAAAGAACTTTTTCTGGATGAAGGAACTGGGTGTTTTTTTGGCCCATTACAACTTTTTCAAAATGGTGGACATACACACAAAAAATCATACGCTCACAATTTCGACTTAATCACATAGGCACCAAGAAGCAGGTTTAAATTTCTTCACAGATTGTATAAGTCCAACTCCCTTAGCATAGTCTCTCAATTTATTATTTTTGGAGAGAGTGTGAACACGTTATCTCTCGTTCAATCTGTAGAACTATGCTTAATTTCACCCGTTTCACACTGCCAGATTCAAAAGGCTAAAAAAAAGAAAATGAATTCGAAGTCTTCATTTCTAAAATAAAAATCACCGAAAAAGTCAACTCAATGAGAGATGGGGGAATGTACAAGACACAAACGCAAGTGATCAAAATTCTCTCATTGAAAAAAAATTGGAACACTTTGAGGACACTATACACATTACAGCAAAGTTATGGATGGGGTCCCGTTATAATTTAATGAGACATAATTCTGGAGGGACATACGTGGGAACTACATCCTCAGACATGTAATGCGCACGTCACAGCAATGTTTCAATTGGCCATGTGAGAAATAAAACCAACCACCATCTTTACAACGCAGGTTGATATTACTACACTTGCATGGCAAGCTCGACTGAGGATGATAACAACGGTTTTGAGCCATTGTCAGACACTTTGCTTGACATTTTAAAGTGAGTGCACGATGCTCCTAACTACTTGCATTAAAATCAAAAGATTTATTAATCAAAGAGTGGACACTACCCAAAATTTAGAAATATCCCTTCCATACAAGGGTACAAACTCGATAACCAAAATACAAAATGATCCAAGCATTCATATTATTTAATTTTATGGTCAAACTCTTGATCATTTATGCCCAACTCATCAAGGTCACTTTTTTAAGAATTAATTTCAAAGAGGATGAAAAACATTATGGGAGAAATCATCACTTTGCATTTTTTTACAGACGAATCCGGCAAAAAGCAATATAGCCCCAGTATTCATATGATATGGCCAAATTGGAACTTTTTTATTTATTTACAGAATTGACCATTCCTCCAATTTTTCCTCTTTAAGTATTGTCCTCCGAATAAATTACCAATCAACAATATGAGGATCAACATTCATCCAATTAATACAGGAAAACTTACACCCTTAAAATCTAAAATTGTTTTAATAAAAGGAAATGAGGTGGCTGACTCATGTCTAAAGTCTAATAAACACCGTCATTCCCTCATGTGCCATTTAGTTGCCTTTCACTCAAATGTCATTCAAGTCCTAATCACAAAAAATATTCTAATCCTTCCGGATCCAATAGGACCTCACAAGGTAGAGAGCAGGAAAAGAAAATTTCATCAGCTTTAACTGCTAAACCACACAAACGCTTTCACACTTCAAATATTCTAAAAATACCTTAAACAACAATTAAGCTAGAATGTGAAAGACAGTATACCCGGAATTTTCTGCAGTTTACTCATTGTGACATGGACAAGCCAATCACCCAACTCATGCAAATTCAAGAAGATTATATATTTTAACAGTTGGAGTTTTCTTATTTTTCTTTAAAGTCGAGAATAGTAATAACGCTTCACCTAGTTCCTTTTTAAATATATTTCTCTGGGGGAGACGAGAAAACAACAAGCAGGGAAGTCTTTACATTTTTTTAACTCATTCCTTATTAAACACTGCAGACAATCACTAGGTGATAAGATAAAATATCTATGGGATATAAAACCATAGAAAAATATGAAAGCTAAACACAGATGTACCAAATGGTTTCTTGTGGCATAGTTTGCCACGCAATCACGACTGGGACGGTACGAGGAATCTCAAAAATAGGCACACAATTGGACAGAGGATGTCGGTGTAGAAGTGAGGTGAGGTGCAAGGAAGATGTTACGGAATGAGCTGGGGGCATTAAGGTACTGCGTCAAAGTTTTTGTTCTTAGGCATAGGGCTAGTTTTTTTAATGTCCAAAGGAAGCCAGGACACAAGAAGGCCCTTTTTTACACTTACACAAACACTGTCTCCAATCTGCCTTGTTGTCTCTAGGCTCCCCCATCGACTACAATCTCAAATAAACAAACAATCTCTGCTTTTTTTGCATACATTTGTCAGCCTTGCCTCCGTCATCCATAATAAGAATTCCTGCAATTTCAGCAAATTGTCCAAGACAAAAGAATAATAAAAAAACCACATCCATCCAATGCACCCATTTCTCTAAACTATCACTTAAAAACTAGAAGGCCTACAGCGGTACTTCTTTACTTAAGCGTAAAATTACAAGGATGGGCAAATTTGAGACACCAACTCTTCACCACAGGCCATGCATTAGGTCAAATTCTTCCATTGACAGTCATTCCGGGGAGTGGCTCTGCCATTGCACAGACTGGACGAAAAAAACAAGACGAATTTTTATAACTCATAGACTTGGACAATTCCACTTCACATGGCAGAACTTTTTCCAAAGCTTTCTAGCCATGATCTGAATGACACACATATTAATTCTCTCATTTTCTTCTTTTAGGCACACACTTGACCTCTTTGGATGGAACAGGCACTGCATATCGGACTAGATCCCAATTATTCTATCACTATCACAGAACACCAATTGGTCACAAGCGAACGCATTGCACACCCTTTATATTGGGGACGGCATCATTGCACTTCTTGTTTTTTATGCTGTTTCACCTCCGGGAGTAAAAAAAAACTTACTTTTTCGCGAGTCTTTTCAAGGATCTTTGTTCAAAGAGTTGATGAAAATCAAAGCTATCAAAGCTATGTGATTAGAGGGAAACCTGTGGCCCGAGGAACCGTTGGCAAAGATGAGCACAAGATGAGCGTTCCATTGTGCCGTCACCACTCAAGGTGGTTCGAACAAAAACGTTTTGTAAAGGAATCCACAAGACCAAAAAAAAATACTTGTAGATTCAACAATCGATATACCTATCCATCCCAGGCTTGGGCAGTGAAGGAGGGATGGAAATAATTTAAACACTCCTGTTGAATTCATTTTTTTGTTTTAAATGAACGATTCAAACATCGTCACAAAACAGCTACTTAGGTTTGTCACATGTGGAAATAATTATTAATGACGGGTCGACACGACCCAATTAGCAGCCAACCTTAGCTCTAGAGCATAGGAAGTGCCTCAACTGACAATGAGATTAAGGACTTCGACCTGCGGCGCACAATTTCACTGACAGGCAGGACACTTTCAAAGCAGATATGCACAGCATTGAAGCTGAATGTCTTTCGACTTTTTTTCAGTGGCAGAGATACCGAGGAGGTTCTCCATCTTCAAATCGTGTCATCAGGGCAGTTCTACTGAGAGCCACCCATTTTTGGAGTGAGGATTCCCAGGAAGCCCTGAAGGACTCATCACTTGACAGCTAGCGCATCTCGTAAACGTCTCACAAGGTGGCTCCCAACTTCCCTCATCTCAGGCCATTGTTTTAGCACAAATACTATACTAGCTATGAAAAGACTTGTTGTCAGGATTCTGAGCCTGAAGGAAAAAGAAAAAAAAACAAAATTAGTGTTTATACCATAACAGTGATCAGGAATATGAGATGCATCAACATTAGAAGAAATGGCTTTTCTAAAAAGCCATAAATGAAGATTATTAAGTTTCATATGTATAAGCAAAATCTATTAAGAAGCTTCTAATAAAATCAAATATTTAAATTAAATGTTGATTTTTTCCGTAGATTTCAAATGCAACTTTTCCTCACAAAAAATTGTTTACAAAAGCATTATTAATCATCTACAAAATTTTGTTAATGATACTTAGGTCACTCATCACAATAGTAAACAATCTTAACTTAATAAAATCCTGAACTAATTTCAAGTGTGCACAATTTGCCATAGTACACTGAATTCAAATAATCAATAAATTTCTAGTTAAAAGAAATCAATGAACAAATGAGAAAATTATAATATACAATATGTGCAAATGGATCATTCCATATTAAAGCATTATATTAAAGATCATAAATAAAATTCTGTACATGAGTAAAAATTTCAAACTTTATACATGAATGAAAAGCTCAAAAATATTTGTGAAGCAAAAATCATAATTTAAATAGAGATAAAATGGATAGATAAAAGTAATTTTATGATAGTATCTTTTATTAAAAAATTAATGATATTTTTGAAAATTACTGGCATTTTGAAAACTTTCTTCAAAAAAATATTACAGGCTAATAATGCACAAATTGTGATTATAAGGAGAAAAATAAACAAACTATATGAAACTATGAAGTAAATTAATTAGTCATTTGACATGGCTAAGAGTTATTCATCATGTGGACATACCGCGTCTTGAGGAAAGGGGTCATTATTCCGGCTGCCGTTGCTACCACCAAAAGCACCACCTGCAGCACAGTCAGCACCACGTTAATCAGCTTCACCACCAGAGCTCTTGCATTTCCATTCTCTATACCTTCTAGTGTAACATACTGCTGCTGCTGCTGTTGTTGGTGCTCTAGTTTGAAAATCTGCAGAACAAAAATAAACCCAGTTATTTTTATTTTTGCCAACATCTCCAAAATCTTGAAAAAACACCCAAATGTGATTCAACCTCACGAGAATAAAATGGAAATTATTCAGAGATAAAAATAATTAATCACATGCTAAAAAAAAGTGAAACCACATTTGAGACTGAAGTGTCTTCATCAACAAATACAGCCATTAACTTGTTTAACCCGCCATTGGTCTCGCTGTATTTTGTGATGCAATTGGTCGCGGGTGAGAGCCGTGCTCACCCAGATGATTCTTCCTTTCTTGCGGTAAAAATAACTATTTATTATATCATATATATATATATATATATCTTCCACAATTTCATATCCTTAATAAATGTAAAGTAAAGTAAAAATAAAAATAAAAAACTTTAATATATTTTTTCATAAAGATTTTATTAATTATCAGCAATAATGTAAAATTACTCTAATGCAAAATTCTCAAAAATAAAACACTAGAAAAAATGTGGAAATTGCTATAAAAGTAAAATAAAGCTAGAAATTTAATTGTACAATTTCAATATGTTGAGGAGACTGGTACATAACAAATATAACACTCTCGATGGTGGGTGATTTGGCACTATCCTCTAAATCGTATGCATTCATATTTTTTTGCTACCCATGAACAAACATGATGATCCAAACAGAACTTATAATGCCTACTTTCCTTCTTAAATTAAATGTAGTGCAGCTATTACTTATATTGCCTTTAATAGCTTTAAAATCTCTGCAGATGAGTTGCTATATGTATTCCCAAATTTCATAATTTAGCATTATAAAATAATACAAATACATTCGAACAGAAAACTGAATTAATCACTCGTATTTGTGTGGTAAAAATAATGTATGTATTATACTAGATTATACCAAATCCGAGTCCACCAATATTCATTGCTATGGCAACACTCGTAATGAGTGATAAAAACTGCAAAAATGTATGCAAAATTCGAAGAAATGCGATCAAAAAGCAAAATTCTACAATGAAAATTAGAATCTCCATTTCTTTCCTCAGAGAATAGTATAAATTCCACTCCAGTATTACAATCTCTACCATAAATATTTCGAAGAATTTGTTTGTTTATGCATTTATAACGCAACAACTACAGAACGTAGAAGCAATATGAAGGTGCCATTTTAACTGCAATAAAAAGTTATGCAAAATGGGAAGGTTTTAAAAGCAATTTGAACTAAATTTTTCATTTTAAAATGTTTTTCTCTTTTAATTTTTCCCATTTACATAACATGGGAATGAATGTATTGTTGGATTAACAATCTACTTGACAACCGTTATAAACAATACCTAATATTAACTAAAAGAAATAATACTTAATATAAACTAAATAATACTAAATAATACTTAATATGAACTAAAGTAGGGAAGAAAGAAACCCTAACGTTATTCAAAGATGGGCAATCACCAAAAAAATATAAATCTGGATAATTATTTCAAAAGGTAAGTGAAAGACAGTTTTAATGTGCAATTTTAAGTGCTTTCATTCTCTAAAAATTATTTATGTATTCTGCATATTCTCTATACTTAGTAGACAGCGAAATATGTTTTTCATTAACATTGAAAATGAATTAAGTGAAAGATATCTCAGAAGGTAAAATACAAAAACTTATATAATAATTCTTTAATTTAGACCAACATTAACTCATTAACTCTTCCTCCCTTGAACATCTATATATACGGTTTGCTTTCCTTTCAACTTAACATTTGTATGCATCAATTAAGCCAATTATATTAGATTATAATACATATAAATTATACCCACAAAATCAGCCTTTGCATGGGATAACGTATGGGTAAGCTAAATTTGAATATATCTTCAAATGTGTTTCCACCGGTTGCATCCCCAGAGCTTGCAATTCCTGCCCAAGTTTTTAATGTTTTTGAGATTCATGAACACATAATATCATGCAGTTTCTTCCACTGGAACTTAATTTGAGTGAGATAACTATACATATTTTAAAAGTGATACCATCGATTGTTTATGATGATTATTTGATAAAAAATAGTTGCCAAATTTATTGATCAAGAATGCAGGAAAAATTCATTTATTAGGGTAAAAGATGGGAAGACAAGAAATATTGCATACCATTAATCACTACAATAAAAATTAATCTGGTTTCATTACATGGTTTTATTCTCAAATCTTCATCAATATTTTTTGTTGTGACTTATAAACCTGAGCAACGCAAGGTAATTTCAGCTAGTTTTAAGATATTTTAATGTGTAAGAGAATATTCTGCATGATGGATTTCAGATTTCCCATGTAAATCAAAAGGAAAGAATAGTTCCTGGAATCAATCCCGGGACTTTAATCATCACAACAAAAACTATTCTCAGGAGTATCAAGAGATTTCCACCAAGTGTCATGAAAATCGGTCTATTGGTTCAAAAGTTAAGATGGGGCAGACAAACAGACAGACACAATAATGAAACTATGAGCCCATTTCCACTCTGGAAAGTAGACTAAAAATATCTGGGATAACTTGTGGTGTAAATTCAAAAACTTTTAAGAAAAAATCGTAACTTGTATAGAAAAAAATCTGATGTGGCCACCACATGACTTTCTCCATATCTGTAATATTTCTAAAAAATACAAATAGGTTACATAATAATAAATATTTTAAGAAACCGAGAAAATTTTACTTTACAAAGAACAGAAATAAACTCAAACCATAGTCTTCTGATATTGGATATAGCCACAAAGCTCCAACAAGGAAAGAAAAAGGAGCATTACTAAGACATAACTAAGCATCAATTGTTAACAATAGTTATTGATAGGTGGCTTGGTGGTGGCAGCTAAAAATATAAGATATCTCTTAAACAATGCATTATATGGGAAAATGTTTCAAACAAAGATTGTAGAAAATTAAATTTCCTACAATGTTTATTCCAGTACATTTTTACATTTATCAATTATTAAAGCAAATATTTTAAAATAACGGATAAGTGACAAGAGTAAACCCACTTCCGGTCGACCGATTTTTACCAATAATTAATCAGTTCTTCTGACTTTTATAAAAATGTTAAATATAAAATTTCGCATTGACCTGATTAATAGTTTTTGAGTTAGAGCAACCACAAAAAGTTATCACACACACACAGACATCGAGAAAATGGTCAAAACATGTTCAAGGGACCTCAAAACGTATATTTCCATTGAAATCTCGAAGTCGATTTTTTTCATGAATACAATACTTTCCCCTAAAAATGAATGCATATTTATTCTTGGAGTGAAGGATTCGCTCACCATGCGACCAACAGCGGGTTAAGAGTCAATTGTAACTATACACAGGTAGTCCTCAGATGGCAGTGTTAAAACATTCCTGAAAAATGCATTCTAATTATAATTTCTTACCTTAAATCTTCTTCAGCAAGGTTTACTGGACCTGACAATTTTAATTGAAGGAATTGGAAGATTTAATTTGTTTCTGAGCCTGATTGTATATCCGAATTTGCAAGTCTTTCCATTTGATCCCTCAAAACATTCCATTAAATTTCCAGCAATCTTTACATATTCAAATATTTTTTCATTCTCCTTATAAATCATAGCCACTGTCGAATGATACAAGTTAGGCAACCTCACCACAATTTATAATATCCATTATAAACTCAACATTGTACCTTTGCCTTTTCTCCACACTTTCCCCATCACTAATTCTCCTTTTCGGTCCAATGATATGAGGCGTGTCCAGAAAGTAAGTACTGATCGCGCATACCAGCCACTCAGTGGGGGTACGCCAGCGCAGTGATGTCTCTCGAGTCAAGAAGGAAACATCGGACACCCTGTCAGTTCTCGTTCTTTGTTTATAAGTTTGCCATCTTGTCTTAAAATGAGTCAAACAATCAAAAATCCCACCAGTTGTGAGATACGGTCGGTGATCAAATTTTTGAATGCCAAAAACGTTCGCCCGGCTGAAGTTTATCGGCAAGTTTGTGAAGTTTATGGAGAAAATGTGATGAGTGAGGGAATGGTGAGAAGATGGTGTAGGCTGTTCAATGAAGGGAGGACGAATGTGCACGATGAAGATCGAGGTGGCCGCCCATCATTAGTCACAGCCGATCTGCTTGACCAGGTGAATGAGAAAATTCGAGTGAACAGATGATTCACCATTTCTGAGTTGACTACACATTTCCCGCAAATTTCTCGTTCTTTACTGCACGAAATCGTCACGGAACACTTGCAGTATCGCAAATTGTGTTCAAAATGGGTGCCAAAAATGCTCACAGATGTTCACAAAACAAAGCGCATGGCGGCAGCACTGAACTTTTTGGAACGGTATCACAATGAAGGTGACGAGTTTTTGGACCACATTGTGACAGAAGATGAAACTTGGATTGTCCATGTGACACCAGAGAGTAAGCAGCGGTCAATGCAGTGGCGGCGGAGTGGATCTCCAAAGGCAAAGAAATTCAAGCAGACGCTTTCCGCCAGGAAGATCATGTGTACCGTGTTTTGGGACAGAAGGGGTGTTTTGCTCATTGATTTCATTCCTCAAGGAACAACAATAAACGCAGATGTTTACTGTAAGACTCTAAAAAAGTTACGGCGGGCAATTCAAAACAAAAGCTCTGGAGTTGTTTTGGTTCACAACAACGCACGACCGCTCACTGCTGCTCGAACAATTCCAGTGGGAAGTGAGATTTTTAGCGGCAGAGCAATTCAACAGCGATGATGAGGTGAAGACAGCCATGCAGGTTTGGCTCAAAACGTTGGCGACACTCCTTCGATAAGGGGATACAAAAACTTATGCCCTGATATGACAAATGTCTCAATTCAGGGGGCGATTATGTTGAGAAGTAGCTTCAAGTATGTGTAAACATGTGACAATAAAGAAATATTCTTAAAATATTTTCGTTTTCATTTACAGACAATCGGTACTTACTTTCTGGATGCACCTCGTATTAATCCCAAGTTAATATCATTATATATAGACGTTTCTTACAGAGGAGGAGGATATCATTATACTAGTAGTTGGTGCTTGCTACTCCATGCATTTCATCTCAACATAAAAAACATTCACTATTCATATTTCATCATTACACATATATTTTTAATTCTAAATATTTCACCTCCGCAGCAATTTTCATTTTTCCCACATGTAAAAATAATAGTTTAAAACAATCCCCAAATGTTGCAATTTTAAACATTTTACACTTTCTCCATTATGGGGTACTAATGCTACACATTTGAGCCAAATTTTAAAGTTGTAGCACTTTTCGAAGTAAAATAATATTTTTCTAATTGTTTAAAATTTAAACATTTTTAACGGTTGCCGCAATATATATATGGAGAGATTGAAATGTTTATTTGTGCAAATGCACTGTTCTGTAAATGATTTGAAAATCGCAGCTTCCTAGCACTCAGAAACGAGAAAAGTGATCTGCTACGATAGTTCAATGGTAGAATATCTGCACGGCAAGTGGAAGACCCGGGTTCGATTCCCGGTCATAGCAGACTTTTTTTTTCGTTTTAAATTATTCCCATTATCTAAGGACTTGACTGTATTTACATTTCAAACATTTAACAGAGAAGTATTAAAAAAACAACTGCACATAACCTTTCCATATATTTATGCTAAATGAAGGATAATTTATATAAAGATAAAATAAACTTCTAAAAATGTAATTTAAAACATGATGTTCCATGAAAAAATTGGCAATTCATTTTTTACCAGTTCAGGGTTATTTTATTTAAGCAACTAAGTACCTACATTTGCTGTATCATCATTGATTATTGCAGTTTAGTACCCAAAAGGCAAAACAGCTTTTTCCAAACTTTTTATGGGTATTGGAAGAACATAATTAGTATATCTGATTTAAACCATTATGTAAATTTGATAATTCTCTCTTAATCCCACAATAGTGTTACATTCGCTTTTAATGAATTCCTGTAATGTTAACAATACCAAAGCAATACCATACAATTCCTGAAAGGAAATTACAGATAACTCTTGAGAGTTAAAGTAAAGAAACAATTTACGGAAACAAATAATTTATATAAATATAGAAAATCATAAAGAGAGCAGTGATATCAAATAATGACTATTAGCATCTATTAACTGTGGCAACAAACCTTGGTATGGCATGATTCCAACATTTCATGGATGTCACGGAGCCGCTCTTCTGATTGGTACTGCACTTTCTCCTCAACATCAGAAATGGCTTGCTTCAAGTTCTCCACTTCGACTTGGTGAAGCTCTGTTAGGTCATTAACCTGTTCCTCAAGCCTCTCAGATCGAAATCTCTCCTCTTGCAATGACTGACCAAGGAATGCTACTTCTCCCTGCAGACGCTGCTAAATTTAAAGGCAAAGACAAAGAATTTATAAATGCACATTAAAATTCATTAAGATTATAAAATTATTAACATAACATCTTTTTAAATTTAAAATCCATTATTAATTTTCTATTTTGATTCAGCTACATAGAAAGATAGAAAATTTCACCATTAACATACATAAATTTCATACCACACACATTGAAAAATAGAAAAATTCTTTTGGGGCAAAAAGTTTCAAATACAATTATTTTTATAAAATATTTCTACTTAAATGCATCCTAGAATATAGATATTGGAAATTTTTCTTATAAAACCAAAATTACATGGCAAAATATTCATCATAAAATAAATCATCATCTATTTATAGTCATTTCAGATTTTTTTCATAAAATGACACACTGGATACTTAAAAATTTTAATCTTCAAAATTCATAATACATATCAAACAGAATTTGAGTTTATAAAAATAAAATAACCATTACACCATGTAATTCCATGGTTCAAAACAAATGAAGCCATTTAAAACAATCTTTTAAAAATAAATGCTGCAATTAGCTGATCTGAAAACACAACTCAACTAACAAAAAAATTACATTCTTAGTGATACTGACAAATTACTAATTCAAGTATACTACAATAAATTCTATGCAAGAGACTCTTACATTGAGCCACATGTTGACTTCAATATATTAAATTAAATATCTTAACAACTCCATGTGTACAGTAAAACCTCCATCTTAAGAACCTCCATATAACTGACTCAGATCTCAGTCTCGCCCCGGAACATGTAAAATGCATAGAGGAAGCCTCCCTGTAATGAACCTCCGTAACTACAAAACTCCCATAGAGGGAAGGCTGAACCTGGTCCCCAAAATTTAATCCACCTCCGTAAAACGAAATTTTGACGAAAACAAAATTGTAAACATTGGCGGTCGCTGGATCATCTCGGCACAAAAACAGTGTTGCCCTAACACTGCATGCCTATCTCTCTACTCCTGATGAATCACCATCCCTAGTTGGGAACTGCCAAATGAGAGAATGGATCATGCTTGCTGATTACTCTTTAAGCTATCGCCATCGCAGAGTGCAGTCGTTGGATTATTATTGTACATAAAATGCTTATCCGAATCTATCGCCAACGCTTATGTGTAAAGTTCCTCCCAGCTGTTTTCACTCAAATAAATAACAACTGTCTTAACTGGGAGAATTAGAATGAGGTGTATGGACATGATATCGTAAAAAAATATGGAGAATGAACGAAATCGATACCTCAGATCAAAGTGCTATATACATAGCTTCTGTGTAGCGGTATCTCAATATCGACTTTCTGAGCTGCTGCACTCACTATTTATGAATCCTTTGGCTTATATACTGCTCACAAATTTCATGATACAAAAGGGAGGGTAGAGTCTGATAGTGTTACTTTGTGCTACAGTAGGTAACAGGGACAGTCCGGAAAAAAGAGCAAAAATTGGACATGTCCGTAAGGTCCGTAAAAATATTTAGATGACTGTGACAATGCTTTCCAGAGGTTTAAAGCAGTGGTAGTCAACCTTTTTAGTCGGTGTACCCCTTAAAATATTTTTGATGAAACTCGTGTCCTGTGGTATATTTTAAAGTTAACAAACTCAGTTATTATTGGGTAGAGTCTACAAATATATATGTACTTTCTAATGATATGATTTACATATATTTTATGCGTGAGATAATTATTGGATGTTGCTTCGCTATTTTTTTTACATTAGATATTCTTAATATCGTATCTCTTTGAAAGATCTCGCAGATCCCTAGGGATATGCGTACATTAGGTCGAATACCACTGATATAAAAAATATGTTTATGTTATATGTTCTCATTTTGGTTATATTTTTCAAGTAAAAAACCTTTCTTTTTCAATAAGCACAAATTAAAAATATGAAACAAAATGCTCTGAATGAAAAATCAGGTAGTATTTGTGTTCCAAGAATTTTTATTGAACACATTCAAAATTTCCTGTTTTCTGTTGTGATGTATGAATGACCAAAACCTCCTCTCAATATGAACGCCTCACTGGCAGGATTACGTGAAGTGTGTGGAGGGCCTTCAGATAGCATCAACTTTCGAGTTGAAAGAATCATTGGTCGAAAAAGTCTCATATTTTTCCCTTCCACTTGCGCTCATGAAAAATGCAGAGCTGGCCCCTACCTCCACCTCCCATGTCTTTGCGGGGATTTTCCCGGTATTTCGGTGAGCCAACATTTACCGTGTCCAAATAACATTTTTTTCTCCAGAGGGGCTGGTTGATGATTAACTGGTAACATTTTACCAGCCAGTCCTGTATGACATACATGTTTTGACTCAAAATATTTAATTTTGCCTTACTCTCTTGTTTCCTGTATCTACACGGAATGAAAAAAAGATCAGGAATTAAAACTTTCGCTATTTTCTGCTAATCAGGTGTTCCCAGATTAATTTTACACTGGCAACATTCATGTTCTGTCAGCGAGAATACTTCTGAAATCAGTGATTATTTAAAGCTAAACAGAATAACTGTATTTCCAAGAATTCAATACGTACTGTAAATTTTGGTCTATATTTCGCAAAAAATTGTAATATGTACGATACATTTTATAGTGAATTAATAACGTGAGATATTTTATGTGCTCTCGTTCACAAATACTCTGCCTCGCTATCAAATGGAGTGCATAAATGAATTGAATGCATATTAAGATAAAAATCAGTATCTCATCTTGCACTTTTATTAGTAGTGAGACATTAATATTGACTATTATTGTTTTCATAGAATGCACTATTATGATAATGAACATATTAATCTTTACATATTGTTACATGTATATTCAATGGTTTGGCAGTGCCTTGCTTGATCAGATGAGCCCCATGATTAGCCCCTCAGCATCGATCTGTGCATAGTATGAAGCTCGGTTTCTTACCGTATTGCCAGCCTCTGTGTATGGTATAGACCCATACTGCACTGCTTTTAATTTGCTAAATAGAGATAAGTTTTTAATTTTCTTCGATTGGCTTTCACATTATTATCTAGAAAGGTTTTTACCTTAAGAATACATTGAATACAATATTTTTCTAACCATTTTCGTTACACAAAACTAAATTACGTCTGCTCTGCTGGTTGACATGAGTAAAAATGATTTGCTGTATTTCTTCACCTTTAATCTCTATCAGTTACTAAAAATTTATTAATGTCTCTAAATCACTTTCAGAAATTAGGGCATTCTTTATGAAAGAACATAATTTTTTAAAAAGTCAATAATTTTCATCAGAAAATCCCATCTTTAGAAAGAATACGAGGTGCTACCCAAAACTTCTGGGAATTTGTGCATTAAAAAAAGATTATTTATGCTAAGTCCTAATTTCTACCATCCCCTCCAAAGTAGTCCTCTTGGGCTTTTATACAGCGTTCCCAGCATTTTTTCCATGATGCAAAGCATCCTTGGAAGTCCGCAGATGTGAGCATGTTAAGCACCTCTTGCGATTCTGCCCGGATCTCCTCAATCATGTCAAAACATCGCCCTTTCAGTCAGAGTTTCATTTTGGGGAACAGGAAAAAGTCACAGGGGGTGAGGTCAGGAGGTCATGTTTTTGGAAGCCAGGAACTGCCTAATAACGAGTGACATGTGGGCGGGCACATTGTCATGGTGGAGCTCCTAGTCATTGTTGCGCCACTTGTCTGGGCGTTTGCGTTGGACGTTCTCCCTTAGCCGCTTCAAAACATCGCAGTAAAACTTTCCATTGACAGTTTGTCCGGGTGGGAGGAATTCTTTGTGGATGATCCCCTCGATGTCAAAAAAAAAATGATCAGCATGGACTTCATATTGCTGCGAACTTGACGCGCTTTTTTTGGCCGCGGTGAATTTAGCGACTTCCACTGTGACGACTGCTGCTTTGTCTCAGGGTCATAACCATAAACCCAAGATTCATCACCAGTTATGACCTTGAAGATAAAGTTGGGGACTCTCTGCAGACAGCAACACGATGGTCTTTCTGGTCGTTGCTCAGCAGTCTTGGAACAAATTTTGCAGCAATGCGTCTCATGTTCGAATCCTCCGACAAAATGCGCTGACACATCCCGTACAACAGTCCGACGATGTCACAAACGTCATGGATTGTTCGCCTTTGGTCTGCAAGGATAGCCTCATGCACTTTTGAGACATTTTCTGGAGTTGTGCTTGTCGACAGTCGACCAGAACGCTCATCATCGTCAACAGACGTCCATCCGTCCTTGAAACGTTTGTACCAAAGGAAGTTTTGCTTTGGCTTAAAGCATCATCAACAAATGCTTGTTTAAGCATTCTGTGTGTTTCTGGTGCCGTTTTGCTGAGTTTAAAGCAGAATTTGATGCAAATTCTTTGCTCATTAACATCAGCCATTTCAGTTCGAAACGAATTTGCAGAACCACTCAAACACAATGTTACAAAAATGCACAGAACTTGCGAACATGTGCACTCAGCTAGCAGCCACATTGCACACTTATTCACAAAGGATACTGCCAGTACTACCTAGTGGTGAGTGGCCGTACTACAAGCGGTTCGCATGCACTATTCAAATTCCCGGAACTTTTGGGTAGCACCTTGTACGATCAAAGATACAGATCAAAATGCGAGTGTTTTCAATCAATAGGAATTAGTACTGGTCAAGGTCACTATGGCATCATGAGAAGAAGGGGAATAGGGGCCAGCTAGAGATGATTCCCTCTCGTTTTCATAAATCGTAATATTATTCGTAAACAGTTCTCAAGTGCCACAACGTCTGTGTTCGGAAGAGATAAAGTGGGAAGAGACTCTCAGCTACTGCATTGTAAGGAGACCGAAGTGGCAAGCTGAATATTTACAGAGAACTCGATTGCGGTATTTGAATGAAGTTGAAGTTCATGGGAACTATTCTAGCACTAAAAACAGTGATTAAGAGATAAACATTTATGTGGTATAAACCATTACTACTTCATCATGCAATAATGCATAAACTTATTGAGAAAGAATTATGTAAAAAAATAAGCTGTATAACATGTACGATGGCATAGATATTCTGAAATTTTCACGTAAATCCGATTATTAGGTAAAAAGTTATAAATGTTTATAATGAACTACATCTAAATTGGCCATTTCAATTAAATATCTGCTGGATTTATGCTAGAGTGGTAATTAAATCTAGCCTGTCTCTGAGGGGTTAAGCCTGATGTACCTGCGCATGGCTGGTCTGCCCCTGTGTATATGCCACCCTCCACAACTCTGTACAATGAACATCCCTTTTTTTCCGCCCCGCCAATTTTGTTATATGGAGGTTTTATTGTATAATTTAATACTATTCATAAAAAGAAATATTGATTCATTTGATGAAAACTTCTACATACACTGTCATGCCACAAATATT
Source organism: Tanypteryx hageni (assembly GCA_028673005.1). NCBI lineage: Eukaryota > Metazoa > Arthropoda > Insecta > Odonata > Petaluridae > Tanypteryx > Tanypteryx hageni. The sequence continues at coordinate 44,166,706 of CM054115.1, read as the reverse complement.
CACATAATACGCCTTACACATTCGATGTCATGAAGGAGTCCCTTTGCTAAGGGGTCAAAATCTTATTATATAACAAGGTACATTTGTTCCTCATGCTCGACTGCAGCACCACTATTAAAAAGGCTTTATAAAAGAGTGGGAGAATCAACAACTATTTGACAAAATTAAATGTTCCATAAATTGCAAATAATTTTGGACATATAAGAATTGTATAGCATAATGTATTTCTTTGTCATACAATTTCTATTTGCCAAAAACCATTTTTACTCTCTGGAACACTCAATTATGTGAATTTTATATTTGTTTACTTTTTAGTGCATATAAAAGTTAGTTTAATTATTTTTTATTTCAATTTCAACTTAATACTTAATTCATGTATACCCATCATATTTGACATGCAATTACACTAGTTATTTAATCAATTGCCATGGCACATTAAAAACATCGATTTAAATAGATTTAAAATAGCAGTTAATAAATAATTAATTGAAAAATATTTTGTGAAGTCAATGAGTATTTGTCTTGTAGAATGCAATCCTTATATTTAAATCCTATAAAGTTTGCATTATACCGCATTTTCCCAAATATAACGCGATGTTTTTTTTCCAAAAAATGAAATTTTAAAAGTAGCCCCAACATTATATTGGAGTACTAGTGATTTTAAAAGATCATAAAATCATGTTTCGAAAAATCACCATACATTCTGCACGTCTGTTTACGAGATACAAGATACTTGTTACATTGTAGACACATTAGGCATATGTTACATTGTACTTGAAAAGCATCCAAGGCGAGAATAGATTGAGTTCAATCGGCATCTGAACCCCTCGATAATCAGTGCGTTGGCATATTCTTTGTAACTATTTTAGCGAGTTTTTACCCATCCGTTATTTTAATAATGGGTGACAAAAAGGGTGTTGATCATGTTGAGAAAAAAGGTACTTCCAAATCCCAGGTTAACAGAAGAATCTGACGAAATTATCACATGAATTTTAAAATAGTCGGAGCTACATAAATCGGTTTTGTTAAAATCCACCAGAAATTAGAAATCAAGGATAACTGTTATGCTTGCAGTCACGGCCGATGGGCAAAAATTGACTCCCTACATAAGTTTACATCGTAAAAGGACACCAAAGGTAAAGTTACTGTCAGGTGTAATCTTTTGCATGCAGAAGGGATGGATGAACGAGGAACTTGTGCTAGTTTTCTTGAAAAACTTTCCAAAAATCTTAGGGTCACGTTATATTCGAGGTCTCTTTATATTTGGGAAAATACGGTGTGTACTTTCTGATGATTCCTATACCTGCATCTCAAGTGTATGGTCTTCTGGATAATGATAATGATTATGATAAATAAATTTAAGAAAAGATACCATTCTACGATTATCATAGCAAAAAATTTTTAGACAGTAATGTTAAGATAAAATTCAAATTAACAGAGTATAAATGTTAAAATGATAAGGATCACTTAAAGGCAATATGCTGTTGGTAATAGATGGGAACCCAGAACACATTTTCTATTTACTTTAAAAATCAAGTTTACACTAAGCAACAGTATAACTGCTAAACCCTGTTCACTTTAATAATACCAAATATGAACCTATTCATATAAAACACACATTGGACATTTCTATATCATCAAAATTTTCAAGGTTAATATGTATTATATGACTTGGATTTATTATAAAAATTACTTGTACAAGAAGAATAGCTCAATTGGCCAATATAAGGTAATGACACTGCAAATCATACATAGTTATAAGCTATTTGCTCTCAAATACAGCATAGCATACTCAAGGCTAGCCCAAAGCACACTATTTTTTTCATGGAAAATAGAGTTCCTGCACCATTAGCATAATTACTATAAATATCAGTTATTTGAAATAAAAGACAATTTAAGTTTATAAAATACATTATTAAAACGTAAAAAATGTTCATTAATGAGATGCCCATTGAAACAAATTTATAAATTCACTAATGCAAGGTGAATATTTTAAAGCAATGCTGATCATTCAGAAAGTCATACTCTCTTTATGAGATACTTGCATCACCTCTGTGCACTCCACCTTTAACACGTCTTTACCAGGCCAGTTCATACTGATAAAATGCTTTTATCTTTTGATAAATGCATAATATAAGATACAATATCTACAATTATAACAAATTAACTACCTTCATGGTTTCTATCTCTTCCCTTAGCCTTTCACACTCCTCTCTCCTCTCCTGAAGTTCTGTGAATATGAGGTCTAGCTGGTATGGAGTGGGGTGCTGCAAGGAGATAAAGCAAAAAGACATGGTAAGATCTTCTGTATTGATAAAGCAAAATTTATTGCCTATAAAATGTATTTCCAATTCATTCCAAGGAATACCATTTAACAGCCTTTAATGGATAGCATGATGTGCTGCATTTTATTATACAAGAAAATAAAATAGCCATAGCAGTATTATATTCAAAACCTGTTTTGCTGGAGACTTCCGACTTTGAATTTGTTATAGGTTTAATCAGAAGTTAATCCCTATAGTGATTTAATCCATTAATCAATTACAGGCACTGTGCCTCGAAATAGGTATGACCTACTGAGGAATCATGACCTTTTTACATTTTCTAGCTTGTACAAATAGTTGGATATTTTCAATACTAGAACTACCACTAAATGAAGGCAGTGACATGTGCCCTCCCCAAAACTGGGGAACAGAAATTCTGATTTAAAATTGTGATGGCTCAGAAAGAATGAAAAAGACATTTTTATGGGTCATTGGGTCAGACCAAAGAAATGTCTTACCCAGCATAAGCATTAAATATTAATCACAATCTGTTTCATAATAGTCTAATTCCCTTTTATAAAAGTTGTTTTCTTTATAATAATGTATTTATTTTAAGTAAGAAAGAGAGAAGATCCACTTCTATAATGTTATTTTACAAACAAGTGACCAATTAAACAGTCTTGTGATTCCATTTATTGTTGTTGTTGTTATTCCATCTATTAAGATAATAAAAATATTTTTTACTAATATTAACTTTTAAGAATATAGTTATTCAAGTAAGTAAATTGACATTCTATAATAATACTGGTCACTTTGACATCTTTCAACCAATAATTGAGATAATTTTCACAAGTAAAGATTGGTCAATATGAACTAGTATCATTAAAGTCAGCCAAAGAGATATTGTGTTAACACTCCATAGTTTCTCTCTATTAAAAGTAATTCATAATAATAATGTTAAAAATCAATTTAGAATTGCCTAAACAAAACCCGCCCTAATAAATATAAAATCCAAGCAAAGAGAATTTTTCAAATAGCAACCAAGAGAAAAATACAGATGAGAACATAATTAGATAAAAACCTGGACATGAATGGTCTGTAAGCTTAAAATCCTCCTCATGGGAGCTGTCCACATCTTGAAGGAATAAAAGATAGAGTATGAAATGAAAGGGGAAGATATGAGAGGAAGATTGAGGGGGAGGGTGAGGTGCAAAGGCAGGCCAGTCTACACAAGTCACTCTGTATGAGTTAAGAAGCGGAGAAGAACATGGAGGAGGGGTGAGACATAAGAGGGCCTAAGGCTCTCTAGGGGGAGGGGAAGGCTAGCAAAGAGAGGGGAAGGGAGTTACATGGAGGGATGAGACTGAAAAGGCAAAGGAGAAGGGAAAGAAGATTATATACTTGGAATAAGGGGAGAAGAAAGTAGGGAGAATTCAGAGGAGGAGGAAGCTGAAGTAAAAGCATTCAAAAGATGAAGAGAGGTTGAGGGGATAAGGAGAGGGACGATAAAAAAATCATGATCTTTAAAAAGAAGGTTGTATAGATGGGGGCAAGGCTTATGCCAAAGCTGAATGGCGAAGATATGGGTTAGTAGGTCAATACTTAGCTCACTTGGAGGCAAAAAAATAGCATAAAAATAAAACCATGGTGTATTGAATGTAAAGGAAAAAAATAATGTTAAGAGAAAAAAGAAAAAAATGTAAAGAGAAAAAGTGGGAAATGGCCGAAGGATAATAAATAGAAACATGTGAAAAGAGATATTAAATGAAAACAGAGGAGCAAAAAATCAATATAAAAATAAAAAATAAATTAAGTAAGAAAATATTAAAATGGTCAAATGATGCTTTCCTTGAGAGAAATCAATGCTGTTAAAACATTGGAAATTTCAATCAACAATATTACCCTTGTACAAAATACTTTTTTTAGGTAGATAAGAAATGAAATAGAAGAATAAACTCAATAAAAATTGGATCACGTTTTCAGAATATTGCCACTACGAGCAGATGAAGCTTAATATTAATCATGAAAAAAATATCCTAGCACAACCAATGCATATACTGCATCTTACCCTTTAATTAGCGATGAATCAAATATTATGCAATTACTACCAAAGTGTCAGATTTATTTAATAACATATGCTTTACTTTGTAAGAAAATTCATTAACTTGACTAAAATATTGTTCAATCTTTAGATATAGCATTTTAGAATATTGTCAATATTTACATCTCCAACCTCAATTTTCCAAACAAATTGTATCTGTTACCTAAAAACAATTCCAAGGAGGCAAGGGAGAATACTGGTTTGAGTTTAACAAATGAGGAAAGAAGAGAGATGGACAGGTGCCAGCTGGCAGCAGAATTAATGGAGGCAGCCAAGTGTACAGAGTACACATATTAATAGAATCCTACCTCAAGTAGTTAAACTCAAAATCTAGTCATCCAACCACACACTTTCAGGTATGTTTTGGTTCACATTTTAAATAAACACAGTTAATAATTTAACAACAGAAGTACAATTATTAACTGGACTGATTGATTGAGAGATAAAGAAAATACTAGATAAAATAAATGACTGAATACATTAAACCTTAAATTCTGCAAAGACTTTGTGGTTTGTGACGGTATCATATAATAATTAAGGATCGGTAAAATCAGTTTTTCTGTTTGATCCTAAATAATGTACACTAACTTCAGTAATAATACATACAACTTTGTAAATCACTAATACGAAAAATGACCAAACATTGCATGATCTTTAAAAGATTACACAACATGATTCAAAACTAAATTTTTACATAAATTCACTTTAATAACAAATGATTATGTCTTTTGAAGTGACTCCATACTTGGATATATGTTTTATAATAATGGTGATGCTTGGTTAAGAAACATTCAGTGTCAATAAATATCCTTTGCCTAATAGTCTTTTATCATAGGTTGTGTTATAATTTTTTTATCCAAAATATTTTAGAAATATTTCATAGGATCTGATTGAAATTCAATATATAACCTACCATTTCAAAAGACAAAGTGAATGCATATTTTGTATTGAGTAAGGCTTTAGATTTACAAGAAATAGCAAGAGGTAAAAGATTTACATTAAAAGATTATGAGTTCTTTGGTGTTTTAAAGCACTTAGTACTTTAGTAAAATGATATTTCATGAAAGTTTATATTGTCAAATATCAAAAGCTTTAAAGCGGCAAATTTATTTTAAATGTTAGTATCCTACACAGTTTTTATTTATAAAACTATCATTGCATTAAAATTGTTAATGTCAAAATAATATTTTTTAAACTATCAGGATTAATGGAAGCGTGTTACAAATTTTGGAAAATACTAAAAACATCAACAACAGCTGACCCATTAAATTCACAAATAAATAATCATGTCAGTAGAAACTGATGATTTAGTGGACATCCAACTAGAGGCATCTTACAAATATGGGGAAGCAAGCCAAAGCCACTATTGCATCAAAAACATTTCACATCACAGTTTAATAATAACTTGAGGAAAATTAGAGCATGACTAATTTTCATTGACTTGGTAAAAAATGTGCATGTTTCATAGATGAAGTTATTACTATAACAATATATTGTTAAATTAAGCAATAAAAATTTAGTAATGCTGTTACCAAATTGCTTTTATAATTTATACGAAAAATATTTGATCAATTTTACTACTTCAATCTGAATAAATTTTAAATGTTGGGAAGTTTGTGTGCTATTCACAATAAAAAATGTTGCATGCAGAATAGACATTCAACAATATCAAAATGACATTCTAAGACACGTAAATTAATTATTATATATAGAAATTAGATAATATCCTTTCATTTCATTCTCAATACACAAATTCATTTCAAGAGATAGGCCACAAAAAAATAATTTCTCTTACAACCTATGCTACATATGAAAATGAAACTACTAGCCCAGAGGAAACCAAAGCACAATTTAAAAAATTTTTGCTTTTAACACTGTCACTTTTGCACTGATAAGTCTTTAATTAATTCCATGGGTACAATTTATCAATAAACATTTGAATTACCAAAAATAAACAAACCAAGCTATTGATATTGATAATAAATTTATGCAATCAGGCAATCTTGAAATTCACTTACCTTGTGGACAAAATAAAAAGGCTGAGAGGAAACACTCATATTAGAAATTAAACTTTCTGATTGTGATTAAAAGTTAACAAAGATCAATTAAAAATACTAGCAACAAGCAAATGGTATACAATTGCTGTGCTTCCAAGAAGAATAGGCATTAGACTGGGAAAAGAAAGAAAATGCCAAGAGGATCAAGAAGTGGTTGGGAACTCTCAATCAATATTAATGCCCAGAAACCTCACAGCAGGCCTTTATAGGGCTTCCAAGCAATTACTGTCCCAAAATGTCAGCGGATATAAGTTCAAAAAATGGAAAAGGGAAGAAGGGATTAGACAAAAAATATCCCTTCGGGGTATTAGTTCAGAACTAATATTCAAAGAGTTACATGAAGGAAACCTTTAAAATCTTTGACTGCTCTCTATTGAAGAATAATTCTTTCAATATGTATTATAGTTGAAAGATAACAAAATTTCAAAAAATACTCTCTAGACCAAATAGAGAAATAAATATAATAAAGAAATATATAACAATAAAAATCAATCCAAAGTACAGCTAAAAAATTGCTAACTGCATTCATGTTATTTTGACAATAACAACAATATAGTTTAGGCATGAGTGCCTAATTTTAACTAATCATGTAAAATTATCAATGCATTCCCTTTCTCTCATATCCTCTGCTTGAAACCTTTTAATGGAGCTTTGTTTGTAGCAGGGAAGCCAGATAATAATCTTTCATAAGGTTTCTAATGATAACATTGACACACCAAGATATAAGCCAAGTTTTATAAACCAACAAGAACTACAATATCAGCCAGCAGTCTACAACTGAAGTGGAATGTTTCCTGATGAAATTCTAAATATGGTAATTTTCAATGGCTTTCTTTTATCTAACATTTATGATTTACAATTTAAAGATTATAATAACATTTTAATGTTGCATTAGAAAGCAAAAATATTCCCTACATTAATACAACTTGATGCTTAAAATAGTTTATTTTTTTAAGGAAAAGTGTTTGTATGTCCATAAACAATAAAAATAAAACTATATTGAAGAAATTTGTTTTACTTTTTAAATAAAATTACCTTATTAAGAGATTCTTATAAAGAACACTTAAATACAGAACTTCATAGTACAGTGAATAGGTTAGCTGTTTAATATAATCACCTGCTCTTTTGGATGAAAATTAGAAAAACAAAACTATTTGTATATCTTTGAAGTTGTTTGTTACATAGGATTAAAATGCCAACATATTCATCTTCTGTCATTATGGAAACATTTACCTCATAAATTCTTAAAAAACAAAAAAAATATCTGTCAAAGGCAGTATGATACAGTAAGAAGACAATGAATGTTTTCACGAGCTAACCATCTTAAAGGTAGCAAGAGAGGAGAAGTAGAAAAGGATAAAAAAGACAAAAATATTATCTAATGACATGACATTGCCTGTAGTCTGGCAAGGTGATGAGGCTAGTAAGACAGACAAGAACTTCATTTGTGAAAGTCATTTGCCTTCTTGGATTTCCATGTAATATCACCCTTTAATCACAAGTGTCTATGTGACTCACAATTAGTAAAAGTGTGAGTTTGATTGTTAGTCAAACTTTACTTTCTGCAATGAGTTATTGGAGTGTTGCCATAAATATCCAAACAAAAGCATTTGTGTATAATAAAAAAGGAGACCTTCTGAAGTTCTACAATACAGTGAAATGTTAAGCCAATTAAGAGCCAATGCGAAACTTTTTGTCACTCTACAGAGGTTCTTTAAGTATCTCTCACATGAGTTTATGGCTGTAAGAATACAATTCAAAATCTTAAATTTGAGGGGTCATAAGAGTAAAAATAAATGAATCGCTGATTTAATTGATTAAAAATCATCATTGATCAAGATTATTCCACTAAGCAGAAACCAATGTACCTAGTTTCTGGTGCTGATAAATCCTAATTCAAGAATAAGTACTTAAATATAAAAAATTGAAAAAAGTACTCAGGTATCACCAATAACCTTGCTGTGACTATTTGAGATACCTGAGATGAGTACTTTTTCAATTTTTTTACATTTAAGTGCTTATTCTTAAATTTTTTCATTCATAAGACGAGCTTGATGATTCCCTGTTGAACTAATAAACACAAACAATATTCCTTGAAAATTTACAAATTTTTTCATTCAAGTGCTCTAATGTTATTATGACTGAAAGCAAAAAATAGAAAAAAGCTTCAATAAAACACAATGAACTTCTCTTAATATTTGTCTTACCAAACACTGGTAGCTAGCAACAGACAAAAATTATGATAACTGCTTAGACCAGAGAATATGAAGGAAATTATGGAAGTAAATTGGCCTACATAAGAGCACGGTCCAAATGTCAATTTTTCTATATAAATGTAAAGCAGCCTTAATAAAAAAAGATATCTAAACATTTTTTTTATAACTCTTAGAAGAACTAACCTTAGACAACTTGGAACATACTGGACTGTGCCGCCCAATTTTGGAAAGATTTATATCCATACCAAAAAGAAGAGATTTGACCATTTTAATAGCACAGCTGAGACTCGCTGAAAATATCACAAGGAACTGATACCCACAAAGTTTTCCACAAGACTGCCTTCTGCCAGTCCGGAGCAGAGAATAAGAGGGAAGAGAAGCATTTCTTCTCAGAAATTCTGACTAAAGCCACAACTTGGTAGCAAGTATAGTCATCAGTGATGACACATAGGTGTTTGGCCACAAGGCAAAATGCAAATGCTCCAACTGGCTGAATGCCAATGTTCCTAAAAACATGACCATGACTGCAAGATGTTTGCACTGAGTTGTCTATGCAATAATAGTCTCATCTACATCATGTTAGTGCTCTGTAGCTTTAATAGCATATAGATAGATAATAGCAATTAATAGACAGAATATTATCAGAAAAAATTAATATAAAATATAAAACCTGTCTGTTAACCTTAATCTTTTACATGCTAATAACCAATGTAGATTAGGAGCAAAAAAAAACAATTTTACTTTCTTTTATTTGTTTTTTTTTTAAGATGAAGAATTATATGAAGAGAGGTAATCAAACATATCCACTCCACATAAATCTACTTTTTAAACTGAATCCATTAAGCATTCATGCTTTAATTATGTATCTGAATAAACGTGGATGGCCAAATAGGAAAATAATTTCAACTATTTTAGGATATTTTGATATTTTTTCATCATTTTTAATGGGCAGTCATACTATTTAGTTATTACTTTACATAGCAGAATCCAAGTAGTAGTAGTAATTGATTTTTTAAGTGCATCAACGGCTATGGTCATTTTGCACTGTCATCAACTGGACATATGTACACACAGAAGGGAGAAAGGAAATCTGGTGCCGGCATTAGCCTACTCTTTACAAAAAGCACCAAGGGGGCCAACTGTTTAACATCCCTTCTGAAGGACGGAACACTGAATGTCCATGGTCTCCTCAAACCACACAAACAGGGATCTTGGCGACATTGGAAAGAATCCTACTTGCGCAGGATTTGTGTCTGCTGCCTTTTAAAGCAGCAGGTGAGTAGCAGCCAGTGTCCTAACCACTACACCACTAGCACCCCTGCAGAATCCAATTTTTATGCTAATTATTAGTGTAAAATCCCATTAATTTGATGGGAATAAATATATTATGTCATTTAAATTATATTTTCATCCCTATTATTCTTTGAGATCATTTATTCATATTTATTGATCTGAGCCAAAATTTGATACCAAATAGCAACATAGAGGAACTTTGACATACATTGACATTGAATCAATATATTGATATTGAAAAGATATATTTACATCGATTAATTAGTTATTTGTCAAAATTGACAAAAACCTACCTCTAGATTATTGCTCCATCTTCAAAAAGAATGAAATATGAAGCTGACTTTCAATTATAAGTCATAGAATTTGCTAAAAATTCCAATAACAGCGCTCCAGCAAGAAAATTCTTTGTAAATAATAAGTTTGTGTATGATTGGAAAAAGAATGAAGAAAGCATCATGAAGATGCCCAAGACCATTGAGAACGGGTAAAACTTATTGGCCAGATCTTGAGAATTATGTTACAAAATTTGTCAATGAAAATTTTTAAAATGGGTACATTGTAACAAGAAATGCAATATGCGTATATGCACTAAAGTGGGCAAAAACAAAACCAGAATTGAGCAAACGTTTCAAGGCAACAGCAAGTTGGTGCAGCCGATTCATGGAAAGAAAATGTTTGGTACTTCGGCAAAAGATCAAGATTTCTCAGAAACTACATCAAGACCTAGATGACAAACTCACCAGTTTCCATCACTATATCATCCAAAAGCGACAATAACATGGCTACCTCATTTCTCAGATTGGCAATATGGATGAAACGCCAAGGAACTTTGACATGCCCAGCAACTGTCGACTTGAAAGGCATAAAAACAGTTCTCATGAAAACAACAGGGCATGAGAGGACAAGGTTCACTGTGATATTGACCTGCATGGCCAAAGGCACCAAATTAAGACCAACGATAGTTTTTAAATGAAAAACTGCACCAAAAATAAAGTTCCCTACAGACATCTTTGTTCATTTCCAAGAAAATGGGTGGATGGATGTGAATGGAATAAATTTGTGGATTGATAACATCTGGAACAAATGTCCTGGTGACCTATGCAAAGACCAATGTTTAATAGTGTAGGACTTGCTCAAATCCCATATAACACCTGAAACTAAGCAGTGCTTGACAGAAAATAACACGGACATCGCAATTATACCAGAAGGGTTAACTTCATTGGTTCAATCCATTGATGAGTGCATTAACAAGCCATATAAAGACTATATTCATATAAAATGGAATAAGTTGATGAAAAAACTTATACCAAGGGTGGAAATGTGCATTCTGCTCCAGCTAATGTGGGATGTGAATGGGTTATCAAAGTCTGGGATGCTTTTACTGCAGAAATGGTCAAACTCGTTTAAAAAGTGCAGAATTTCGAATTCATTAGATGGAAAAGAAGATAAGTTATTGTGGAAGAAAGATAATAAAACCAGTGACAAGGTATCTAAACCAGAGTGGGATCCTTATGATGGCATAATGGACAAAATGAGACGAAGAATTTGATGAGTTGTTTGCATCTGATGAGGAAGATGTGGTTTTTTATGGTTAAACTTAATATTACAAAAATTGCTTTCTTGAGTGTTTTTTGTCATTGCCAATGACCATTTTTGCCATGTTTGTGTGTGTATATATCATTATATATCGACGTTTCTTACAGAGGAGGAGAAGGAGATAACATATAGGAGGATACTAATGTTTAGGCACTTCCAGATGAGCTGGAGATTCGAAATTTTTTTCTTAGGTAGGATTTGTTGCAAAACCGACTAGAAAAAACGAAAATCTTGAAAAAGTGCAACAATGCGGACGCTAAAAATTCGCAATTGTTTAAACAAATTTTCAAGGTTTATGTATTTCCGCATGTGCTACGGAGTTGAAATATTTTTAATAAGTAGAATTCGTAAAAAAAAAACGAAATAGGGATTAAACAAATTTTGATATTTTAATTTGTTTGGCAGTTAAAAATTCTAAAAGTTTAAACAAATAGATAACTGTTTACATGTTACGGGATGAGCTAGGAAGCTGAAATTTTCAAGTTATGTACAGAGTAGTGCATTTGCACAAATAAACATTTGAATCTCTCCATAAACAAATTGTGCCGGCCGTTAAAAATGTTTAAAATTTAAACAATTGGAAAAATATTATTTCACTTCTAGAAGTACTACAACTTTAAAATTTGGCAGAAATGTGTAGCATTAGTACCCCATAATGGAGAAAGTATAAAATTCTTAAAATTGCAATTGTTTTAATCTATTATTTTTACATAAGGGAAAAATGAAAATTGCTCCGGAGGTGAAATATTTAGAATTAAAAAAATATTTGTAATGATGAAATATAAAAAATGAATGTTTTTTATGTTGAGATGATATGCTTGGCCGATGTTTTTTATCAAAATCTATCATGAAAAAATTACCTCTCAGCTTTAATGCGAGTCCGAGAAAACAATTGGGGTTAGGGTTAAGTTTTGTAGTCACCCATAGATGGCAGCAAGTCTCTCATTGCCGTTGCATTCATATGATAGTAACAACAACAACAACACACCTTCACGCTTTCCCTTGTGGGGGTAAGCCATGCCATATGTCTGGCAATTACCAACCCATCACCACATGCTTCCTCCACACACTTCTATCCTTGCACACTTCTTTTGCTTCACTTACACTCATACACTGAGTTACACATTTCCTTTTATTCCTCATACTTTTCACATCCCTTTATCTCAGTCTCTCACTAACCACATCCAACCAAGTCTTGCACGGTCTGCCTCTCCCTCTGTCGCCATTCACTCTTCCTTCATATATTTGCTTGGTGATTCTACTCTCTTCCATTCTTTCTACATGCCCGAACCACCTCAGCAGACCTCTCTCATACAAATCTGTCACACTAGCTTTCATACCACATTCGTTCATCACCCAATTATTCCTTACTTTGTCCCTCCTAGATTTTCCACAAACTCTTCTCATGTATCCCATCCCAACCGCATTCAAACTACTTTTATGCTTCTCCTGACACACCCATATTTCACTGCCATACAACAAAGTAGGCATTAAAACACTCTTGTATACAGACATTTTCGCTTCTTTTGACAACCATTCATTCTTTGCAATCGACCACACACTCCCTGCCACCTTTCTACCAGCATTCACTCTCCTTTTGATTTCCCCATCTACTCTACCATTTTTACTAAACATTCTACCAAGGTATACAAATTCATCCACTACCTCAATCGTTTCACCATTTATGCTAAATTGACAGTCGTGCACCTCATTCTCCCGATCAAACACAACTACCTTGGTTTTGGCCACATTTATCCTTAAGTCCATTCTCACTGTCGTATCATGCAGGCTATCTAACATTCTCTGCAATTCTCCTGGGTTCTCAGCCATTAACACAGCATCATCAGCATACAAAAGTACACGAACATTCTCTCCACCAACCTTAACACCCACAATATCCATACATGCCTGTCTCACACATTTATCCATGAACACATTAAATAACCAAGGGGACATGACACATCCTTGTCGTACACCTTGCTCAACTCTAAACCAATCACTCATCATGCCATTCACCCTTACACATGCCCTACTTCCAGTATATACTACCTTTATAGCATTCAGCAACCAACCATTCACTCCATACTCACTCAGAACATTCCACAATTCATTATGATTCACTCTGTCATATGCTTTCTCTAGATCAACAAATGCACAGTACACTTTCTTTCTTACATCCATGAACTTCTCAACCACTAGCTGTAGGGCAAATATTTGGTCGGTGCAGCCCCTTCCAGGCATGAAGCCACATTGCACTCCCCACATTTTATCCATAGTACTCTTTCAATCAAAACTTTCCCATACACCTTTCCAGGTATACTCAGCAAACTAATCGCTCTATAATTCTTACATTCAGTCCTATCTCCCTTGCCCTTGTAAAACGGTACAATTACACCATCCTTCCATTCAGCAGGCACTCTCGAACTCCTTGCACACAGATTGCACAGATCCCACATCCAACACATAAGCAAATCACCTCCATACTTCAACATCTCTCCCGTTACGCCATCCACACCTGCAGCTTTTCCATTTTTCAACATATTCACTGCTTTAACTACCTCGTTCTTACTAATCCCCTCATATTCATTAATATTCACTCCAACAGATTCACTCGGATTTCTAGACCCATTCACAACATTTCCATACAACTCTTCAAAATACTTTTTCCAGCACTCCCTTACATCACTCTCATTCCACACCATATCACCATTCTTTCCTTGAATTCCACTCACACCCTTACTCACTCCTTGCCTTGCTCTCTTCACCCATTTCCAGAACAACTTCTTATTCCCCTCAAAATCATTCTGCATTTTCTCAGTTTCATTCATCCGCAACTGTTCTTTACTCTCTTTCACAATATTTTTTGAGCTCTCCTTTTCTCTTTATACATTTCATACAGTGTCTTTCACTCATTTTCATTCTTAGCAGCAATCATTCTCACATATGCCTCCTTTTTTCTCATTCACAGCCACTTTAACTCTCTCATTCCACCATGCATCACCTCTCATTCTTCCAACAACTGCAGTCCCACACACCTTAGTAGCACACTGCAAGATAATACCTTTCAATCTGTTCCAAGCCTTCTCCACATTCTCTTCTCTCATTTCCTCTTTCCATTCACTCTCTTTGGCCACTAGCCTTTCTTTTAGCACACTTTCATATTCCTACCTATTCATTTGCTCTTGCAATCTTTCCACTTTTACTCTAGTTATCTTCTCCCCTTTCCTCTTTCTTACAATCCATTTTCTCCCAAGATCTACTCTAGAGATCACTAAATAGTGGTCTGATCCACATTCCGCACCTCTCACAACTCTCGTATCATTCACCAGCTCCCTCAACCGTTCATCATACACAACAAAATCTATCCCACTCTTCGCTTCCCCTCTTGTCCATGTATACAAGTGGATTGACTTGTGCTTGAATCATATGTTTGAGACAAACAATCCCATTTCCATACATCCATTCACCAAGCTTTCACCATTATCATTCACTCTTGGGTCACCAAATAGTCCAAGGACCCTTTCCGTGCCTTCTCGTTTTACTCCCACCCATCCATTCATATCTCCGAGCATAATTACTCTTTCTCCTGGTTCACACTCACTCAAAATATCTCTCAATTCTTCCCAAATTTATTCTTATCATATTCATTCTCACCGTCAACTGGAGCATAACATATAACAAGCATAATCCTGCGCACACCCACTTTCATCCGCACCCACAACAGCCTTGATGACACTAATTCATGCTTTCTCATATGAATGTTAGCCCTTTCATTCAGTATCAATCCCACACCTTGACTACCGTGCACGCATTCATCTACTCCAGACCAAAAGGCCAAACTACTGTTATTCATTTCTATCACATCCCTCCCTTTATGCTTAGTTTCACTTACACACAACACATCTATCCTCCTTTTATCCATTTCATTCATCAATTCACTCTCTTTCCCATACACACCTCTTACATTCCATGTTGCAATCTTCCATACCGGGTCATCATCAGATGGGCCAACCTGCTTCGACATACGCCGCCCATCATGGTTTCAGTCGTCCGAGGCATTCTTATAGCACATTGTAGTAACGTTGAAAATAGGGTAAGCAAGGTTACCAGCCTATACTGTACCCGTGCTACATGCAGCATTCCCTACTAACGGTAAGGGCACAATACCGGTCGGTTTTGGCACAATTTAGCCATCATGCTACAAGCAAAACCAACACCCAGTATTGCCCCAGGTATGCTTACGCTATTCTACGCAAGCTAGGATCTCTACTCTAGAGACTACCTTGTGAGCCAACATTCCGTTGCCCGTGTCCTACCAACTAGGAGGTATGTGCAGTTCACTGACACACTTTGGACACTCATATGATAGTACTACAGTAAAACCTCTACCTTATGAACCCGTTTATAGCGAAGACTTACGGATAGCAAACAATTGACGGTGGTCCTGCCAAACTTATATACAAATTCCCTAATTATAACCTCTTTACTATGAACTTCCGTACTACGAAAACTTCTGATCAATGAAGGGAAAAAGTGGTCACTTCCGTTTAGAGGGGAATTAAAATTTAAAACTCCTGAACCGTAAATTAACCCAGAGAGCACTCACATGTCAATAAGGAAAAAAAAAGGAAAATTAAATTATACCTACAAGTTTGCAGGACGATGATGCCCTACAGGGACCTGTAGTCAAAAACTAGCCTAAAATGAAGAAAAGGAACACACACACAATCACTCTGGAAATCTCTGGGAAACTCGCTAGATATGTATTTTGAGAGCTATGCTCTCATCTTCAGTAGCTGAAGTCGTATGGATTGTTTGTGTTTGGTCTTGTGTATTTATATGTTCCGGGTAAAAGTGAAAGGAGGGCAGGGGGGTGGGGGAATTCTTAACAGTTAGCATGTAGAGGGGTGAGTAAGGGATAGGTCTGCAGTCGTTATTCATAACCGTCTCTTTGAATTTGTTCATGAAAATGCTCTTGTAAGCGTCTAGTTTTCAGTTGGTTTGTGTTGATTTTAAGAGAGACATGTTTTCGATTTTAATCGGGTGATTGTTTTCCTGTATGTGTATTGCGACGCTAGACCTGTTAAATCTCTTGTGTTTGAAATGTGCCAGGTGTTCTTTGAACCTGGTTTCTAGCTTCCGTTTAGTTTGACCTATGTAGACTTTCTCGCAGTCTGTGCAAGCGATTTTGTATATGCCAGATTTTCGTAGAGTCGGGATTGTTTCTTTTGGATTGTGTAGTAAGTTGGAGAGTTAGTTTTCATTCACAAGTACTGCTTTAAGGTTCTGTTTTGAGAAGATGTTTGATAAGCTGTTTGTGATGCCTGGGACGAAGGGGATTTTTACGTATTTTGGTTTTTTGGGTGGCGTGCTTGTGAGAGTAATCCGTTTTTTCAAAGAAAGACTGCGCTTGTGTTTGTGTAAAATATTTTCTATCATCTGAGGGTCGTAACCATTGATTTTAGCGCATTTTTTGATATATTTTAATTCTGTGAGGAAATCAAGGGGTGTTTTGGGGTGGGATGCGATTATATAGCCTCTCCCACTCAAATGTCAACCTCACCTGCACGTGGTGCACCCTGCTTCACAGACGAGGCTCTGGCGTCCGAGTGACTCCCGGGATAAGGAGTCCCCCCTCTACCAAATGCCAACGGCCTATTTAGGGGCGGATGAGAAGGTGGAGGGGTAGGGCACCCTCTTGCCCTTGGGGTGGGAAACTGCCCCTAAAGGCGGAGGAACTATTTTGATAGTCAACGGCATAGGATGGAGAAGGCAACAGGAAACCACTCCATTAAAGATCCTATTGGATATCCCGAGGGTAGCAACCATGGAAGGTTTTAGAAAGGAATTTGTTACTGATCATGGTATTCGGAACCCAAGATCCGGCAGGGGATGTAGCAGGGCTTCTCAGGTCGTTATCCAACGAAATCCCTGTCAAAACGTCAAAATAGGTACTTGGAACGTCAGAACATTACTAAAAATAGGTAAATTAGAAGAAATAAAGAAAGAAATGGAGAAAAATGAGATTGATATCTTAGGTTTATGTGAAACAAGGTGGCAAGAGAAAGGAGATTTTTACAGTGATAAATTTAGAATAATTCATAGTGGAGGTGAAAAGAGAGGAAGGAATGGAATAGCAGTCATTATTAGTAAGAAATGGGCAAACAGTGTTTGCAATACATATCACATAAATGATAGGTTGTTGATGGTAAGAATGAGCACCGTGCCAACGGATACAGTGATAATACAAGCGTATTTCCCAACAAGTAGTGCAGAAGAAGGAGAAGTAGAAAAGGTGTATGAAGAAATAGAAGAACTTATAAAGATGACAAAAGATAAAGATAATGTAATAATAATGGGAGACTTTAATGCTGTGATTGGATCTAGTCGAAATAGTAGAATGGTAGGAAAATTTGGTTTAGGTGAAACAAATGAAAGGGGAGAAAGATTAATTGAGTTTTGTGAACAGAATGAGATGATGGTATCAAACACTTTCTTTGAAGTTCCCAAAAGAAGAAGATACACATGGGAGGCGCCAGACAGAAGAAGGTTTCAAATAGATTATATTTTAGTAAAAAGAAGATATAAGAACCAGGTAAAATCGTGTTATAGTTACCCAGGTCCAGATGTAGACAGTGACCACAAGCTAGTCATGGCAAAATGCAATATTAGGTTTAAGAAAATAAAGAGAACAGTTAAAAAGAACTGGCATCTACAGGGACTGAAAGAGTTACCAACGGCTAAGAATTACCAAGAAAAAACAAATGAGTTGATGAGAAATTATGAAGGACAACTTAGTTGGGAGGAATTTAAAAAAGGGGTTATTAAAGCTACAGAGGAAGTTATTGGAAAGAGAAAATTGGAGCCTAGAAAACCTTGGATGACTGAGGAGATACTGATTTTAATTGAAGAAAGGAACAAGTTGAGGAAGAATGGAAATGATGAAACTTATAAAAAAGTTAAGAATGAGATTATTAACAAATGCAGAGAAGAAAAAGAGAGATGGACCAAAGAGATAGTGAAGGAAATTGAGGAAGATACAAAGGGAGGAAGGCAAGACAAAGCATACTTCAAAATTAAAACTCTCCAGTACAAACCAAGAACTAAATCGGCAATAGTTAAGGATAAGGAAGGAAATATGTTATGGGAAAATGAAAAAGTATGTGCTCGGTGGAAAGAATACATAGAAGAATTATATAGTGGAAGAGATGTTGGAGATGGATGTAGATTTATTGAAAATGAAGAGGAAATAAGAAATGACGAGCTAGGCCCAACAATAACCAAAGAAGAGTTTTATAAAGCTATTAATAATCTTAATTCAGGCAAGGCAACAGGTGTTGATGGTATACCTGCAGAACTTTTGAAGAACTTAGGGGAGGAAGCAAAAGAACATTTCTTTAAAATTATAAAAGATTGTTACGAAAAAGGAAAATTACCTGATGACTTTATAAAAAGTAAAACTATAAGTTTACCAAAGAAGGGGAATGCAGTGGAGTGCAGTAACTACAGAACAATTTCACTACTTTCGCACGCCTCAAAAGTTTTAATTTATATCGTGAAAAACAGAATAAAAAGGAAAATAGAACATTATATTAGTGAAGATCAATTTGGATTTAGAAGTGGGAGAGGAACGAGAGAAGCTATATTAGCCCTCAGGGTGATAATGGAAAGATGTTTAGAAATGAACAGGACATTATATTTAACGTTTATTGATTTGGAGAAGGCCTTTGATACAGTTAATTGGGAACTGTTGTTTAAGACTATGAAAAAAATAAGTATTGATTGGAGGGACAGAAGATTAATTTTTAAGCTTTATCAAAATCAAACTACAAGAATAAATATAAATGGATTAGAGAGTGAAGCAAAGATAAGGAAAGGAGTAAGACAAGGATGTCTGCTATCTCCATATTTGTTTAATATGTTCATTGAAGAAAGTATAGAAGTTATGAAGGAAAAGACAAAAGGCATAAAAATAAATGGAGTTAGAATACACTGCATTAGATTTGCAGATGACATTGTAATATTCAGTGATTCAAAAAGAGAAATGAATAAAATGCTGAAAGTATTATCGGACACGTTAAAACAGTGGGAATTAAAGATAAATATCAAGAAAACCAAATTGATGGTTATAGGCAAAAGTAATGCAGGGACAATATCAAAGATCAAAATAGACAATCAGGAAATTGAGCAGGTGAAGCAGTTTTGCTACCTAGGTAGTACAATTACTGAAGATAATAGATGTGTACAGGAAGTGAAAAGAAGAATAGCACTTGCAAAGCAAGCTTTTCAATGCAAAAGGAGCCTACTGACAAGCAGTCACATGAATTTGGAAGTAAGGAAATCCTTTGCAAAAGCTTTTGTCTGGAGTACCATACTTTATGGTAGTGAAAGTTGGACGTTAGGAAAGAGGGAGAGGTCCCGTCTGGAAGCGACAGAAATGTGGATATGGAGAAGATTGATAAAGACAAGTTGGACAGAGAGAAAGACAAACCTTGAAGTTTTGGAAGAGGTAAAAGAAGAAAGGAAACTGATTAGAGGAATGGAAGAAAGGAAGGCAAAATTTTTAGGCCATGTGATTAGACATAATGGATTAATTGTGAACATCTTGGAGGGGAAACTTTTAGGGAAGAAAGGAAGAGGCAGACCAAGAAAGAAATACCTAGATGACGTGGAGTCAGTGATGGGAGTTGAGAAGTACGAGATGTTGAAGAGAATGGCAGAGGACAGGAGTTCATGGTTGCAGAGACAAGGCTTAGCCTTTAGATGAAGAAGAAAGAGGAAATCAACTTTAGAAAGAGGAACCTGTAAGAGTCTATGTACCATTGAATGAAATGGTGCTAATTTACCGTGTCTGCCCGAATATAAGCCGATCCCGAATTTAAGCCGACCCCCTAAAATTTTCACCATTTTTTGACAAAAAAGTAAATTTCGTAGATTTTACACCGAAGTGTGCCGGGCATGTATGCACGGCCTAGAATATATTATTGGAGATCAAAGAATAGAGTGGGAAATAGTTTAGTTGTTGACACTTGAAATATTACTTCAATTAATAATTTCGCGTTGTTGAATAATGTTCCACATTCAGTTGCGATCATGGTACTACTATAGTATAGTAGTACCATGGTTGCAATGATTTCATTCATATTCATTTTCACACAAGATCAAATAAAGCAATAGCGACCTCGCAAAGATAATTTTTAATTCAAGTCTATTTCCAACTGCATTTTATAATTATTCATGTTCATATCGATTTATCGTAAATAACTTCACACGTTTTACCATAATTCAAACCGTTGAGCATCAAAAGCCATCATCGATTTTGCGTAATCATCCGCGTAGTCAATGTACAAAATTTTAATCGATTCTATGAATGAGGTTTTAACATGCATATAAACATTACATTGGCTATAACAATAACTACAATAGCCAAGTAAAACTAATAGGAACTTCTTTTATTGGATAATGAAAAATAATACAAATTGCGAACTATTCTTAATGATACATATGCATAGCCCTGAACAAAAGAAAATATCCAATAGCATTTAGAAACGAAAGAACAGGTAACAACGGCAGCAAAACAGGGGTACTGCTAAATTCAATATTCTAGCTTTAATATTTATTCATTAATATTCATCGTAGTTCAAATATTTACTTTACGAAAAATATAGTACTATCATTTGAACGCGAAATGGCAATGTATTTAGTTTTTCAACTTCACGTGTAAATTTAATGGAAGGATATTGATCATTTAGTTGCTGTACAAAATCAGTTATGTTATTATTGGAGGTATCGAAAATCACGAAAATAACATCAACGTATCTTAGCCATAAACGTGGGAAGTAGTTGAAAGTGTTTTTGCATTGTTTCTCTAAGTTAACCATGAATAGGTTGGCTAAGAAAGGTGAAAGGGAATTTCCCATAGTTGTACCATGGTTTTGTTGGTAGAACTTGTTGTTAACTTGAAAGAAATTTTGGTTCATGCATAAGCGTGTTATTCGTACTAATTCATCCACTGTTTTTAATGGTAAGTTTTGATCGGTGAGTCATTCTTTGAGGAATTGTAATGTTTCATTGATGGGAATGCTAGGAAAGAGAGAAGAAACATCAAAAGAAACTAAAATTTCACTGTCCTGTAGTATTATGTCTTTAACTTCGTTAATAAAATGAGGACTGTTTTTTATATTTGAATCATGTTTGATAGGAAATTGGTCATTAAGCCAATGTGAAATTTTATGTGTCGAGCTGTTGATAGACGAAACAATGGGTCTGAGGGGAATGCCGTCTTTGTGGATTTTGGGTAAGCAATACATCCTAGGAACTCTGGGGTTTGAGGTGTGAAGTTAGAGAACAGCGGATTCAAAATGGCGATCACCTACGAATAGAGATAACTCATATTTGAAGATTTCAGCATCATTCGCCCAAATTTCAATGTTTTAATTTTTGCACTTGGCATATAAGTTGACCCTGGATTTTTTGGAAAGTTTTTAGCACTTTAAAATTCAACTTATATGCCGCAATATACAGTAGGCAAATAATACAATTTGAAAAAGCATTATATCAATTCTTTCATAAAATATAGGTACCTTCCAAAAGACATTAGCTTTAAAGAGTATAAACTATGACAAATGCTTACCTGGTGTCTTGGTGAACATGGATGTCCTCCATGGTGAGTTGGAGGTAAGCTCTCACTCGTCACGCTGCTGCACTCAGAGCCTCCAAGGGGACCACCACCACCACCACCACTGCCATCTCCCCCGACTGTGGCCCCTTCCTCCTCTTCGGAAGGAAACTTCCCAACCCCTCCAATGGCCCCAGAAGAAGAGGAACCCTGCCCTGGAAGGGTGGCGCTGCCATGGTGCGTACGACCTCCACTCCTCCCGCTGCCTCCACCCCCACCACTTGCATCATCCTCTCCCCCACCTCCACCAATTCCTCCATCACCACCATTTCCTGAAGGAAGCAAACAATGCAGACATTCTTGTGAAATCAGGGAAAGCATAAACCAACAGTGGTAAGCATAAGATTATCAGCCTTATTCACAACCGACAAATATGCTACTAAGCAACTTAAGGACAAGAGGCGGTCACTGCAGAAATTTGAAGAGAATTTCAATTACCATGTCCACATGAAGGCTCCACCAACTGAATCGCTTGAAATGTATGGAAAACAAGAAGCAATATCATGAAAAGGTGTTAGCTTAAGAGTTTTACACTTACATTAAAACATAATGGTCATAATGCTTGGATATATATTAGGCAACTCCTCTCCAAATGTCTGTGAATAAAGCTTCAATTTTATGCAAGAAATTGTACTATTTCCATTATGTATAAATACTGTTAATTAAGCTGATGGATGAATTGACTTAATTCAAGTACAACTTTTCCTGCTGCACCACCAATGAAACATTTTATTGGTTGCATTAAAAAAATTACTCTTTATAAAAGAACTTGAATAAATGCTCATCAAATGATGTGCTGCAAATATATGAAGAATATTTTTTGCAGCCTGAATGAAGATTTCAATATTTTTTAAATTCTATTATCATTTTTAAAAAACTAAGTTTACCTCTCAATGTTTTAAAACAAATGATTTCCCAAATAGAAAGAACTTGAAGTTTTAAAAAATGTACTATTTTAATCAAATGGCTCACTTAATGAAGATTTTCAAAATTTAATGCAGTGAATGTATAGCTCTATTTTCACAATAACTGTTTCAAGTTGTACACCTTAGCTCAGCACTCATCCAAAGTGGTAACATAAATAAACAAATCCATGCCTTACTGCAACTAGTTTATGAGTTTTACTAAATAAATTATAATTATATCATTATTATTATACTTTCATGATTTTCAACAATTATCAAAGGTACTCACATGAATTGCCCAACTGCTTGCTTTGGGCAATTTAATGTAACACTAAAATATGGTTGAAAAAATCAACTACCGTAAATATAATATAATGCGCACTTTTTTTTCGAAATATTCGAGTTAAAAATTAGGATGCGTGTTATACGAGGGTACATAATCTTCCTATTTTTATTTGACCTCATATTTCCACAATTTCGGCACAGTAATTACTGCCCGGGTATCCTCATATTTTTATTGGTGATTTTTACGAAAAGTAAGATAGAAAATAGTAAAAATTTATTAACTAATTCTATAAACATACATTAATTAGATATGAAAAGAATGAATTCAGTATTTATTCATTTTAAAAGCCAAGAAATTCTTCGTCACTGGACCATTCTTCTTCAATGTTGTCATCGGAATCGTCATCGTACGCATGACGTCACCCTACACCGGCGCCCAGCCTGGTGGTGAGGTTATTCCTTGGTGAGGTACTGGTACTACTTACAATTAGAAACAATGGCAGCTGATGCCTTTGAGTATGCTGGGAGTTCATGCTTCTTGTAGAACTAAATAAAGTTATCGTTCCCTACCTTTCTCTCGGCATTCATACGTGATTTATTCTTGATTCTTCAAGTCTGTAGTTAATTATGGTTATTTGCTATCGTGTTTACGTGCTCCCGAGTGTTCTAATAAGGGTAAAACTGAAGGTTGGGCGAACCCGTCCACCTCAGGCGTGACAAAAACATGTAAAAAACATAGGATTATTGTCATTCTATTTTATTAGCTCAAAGAATGTCATATGCCATACTATGAAATTAATATAATTCCATTTATTATGTCCTAATATCACCTTGTAAGTAAACAGAGTATGTAATGATTGAGTTAGCTGACGTTCTTTTGGAATGTTATTCGAAAATTTCATTTCGCACTTTCATTATGTTACCAATACATAATACCAATAAATCGATCATTGCTTTAGAACACGTTACACTATATACTTTATTCTGGAACGGTAACGCTAAAAAAATCAGTGCACACTATACGCGGGTATATAGAAAAATCATAGATTACAAGGCTGAAAACCCCCCTGAGCGTTATACGAGGGTATTTACGGTAAACCATTTCTATCCAAACAAAACAAAAACAAAATTGTATACAGGAAATGATAAACAAATTACAATGAATATTTCCCATAAAAACACTGGGCTCACAAATGAGATAAATTAAAAATATCCTACACTTGCTCCAATGATATTCAAATGAAATGAAATCACTGCTTGACTGGAATGGTAACTGATCTATTAGACAGTTTTTTCAAAATTAACTACCTATTAATAAATATACTATTCCATTACTAGTAATATTTTACCCACACAAAATCTTTCAAATGTATCAAGATGCAAATATCATTTTATTGTTTAATATCTATAATTGCATCAAAAATATTTATCTAAAATTGCAATACAAATAAAACTACTGAAAAAATAGTATAATTTTAATACCTAAAGTAAATAAACTCCATATATTCACATATGAAAAAGACTGATATATAGACATAATGCAAAAATGCAAAAATAACAGCTATAAATCATTATTATGTCCATTCATAAAAGCTGTTAAAACTCGACTGATTTTTATAAGGAATTATTGAAACTCACAAAAAGCACATTCTTAGTTTTCAAAGTCTTGTGAATAAATTATTTCATTAGAACCTTTAGCAATCAAAGAAAAATGTTTAGTGACTTACCATTCCATCATTTGTAAATTGTTAAAAGAGTAATTTTGATTCAAAAATTATTATTTTTATCTAAGCAAAATTATGTAGAATTATTTCTGTTTTCCAGAATGATAGTAATACATAAAACAAGCAATTGTGGCAATTTTTCATTCCTTACCAGACATTAAGTTTTCTTGAAAACTAAATCCAGAAGCCTTAGATATTTCATTATTTTATCAACTGCAAAGATGTATTCAGTTCAAATTTATATTAAAGCCAATGTAAAATTATACTTATATAAAATAATTAAACAAATTCAACTTATTTTTATTTCAATAAATAATTATACAAATGCTTAAAAATTTTAAATTATCTCACAAAACTTACTTGCAAGGGTGTTGATATTATCAGCACTACCAAATTTATTCTTAATGAGATGTGCAAACTCCCTTGGCTTAGACATCACAGTCCTAAAAATAAACCAAACATGAATTTTAAAACCATAAATTAAATCAACATCCAAATGTTGAACATTCAACACAAGACAGAGGACAAAAACATACATTTAGTGGTCCATTAATATTTAGCATATAATAGAGTGATTTTATAAGACTGTTTCCAAACTCTAATTACTGGAGTTCTACTAATTCAAAATGAAAAAAGATATACAGCAAAATCCCCTTTATCCAGCATCATGTAATCTGACACTTCCAATGATCTGGCCAGGCAGCACATAATATAGGTAGTTAACATATATCCCGGCCTATAAGACATTCTTTTTTTTATTCGTAAAATGTCATCTAAAATTGACTTAGGGATACCACGATCTTACAAAATAATATGATATACTGAAGACTCTGACAAACGTAAAATTCCATGAATATGAGGGAAAGAGAAAAATAATTCCTCATCCAACACCGAAATTGTTTTATAAAACCAGTGATATGTATTTTTGTCACAAAATAATGATCCTCATTGTAAAAGAAGAAGATGGTCACATCGTAACAGAGGTAGTTATTGGTAGTTTTAAATAACAATGTTTACATTGGCTTAGCAGCCTATAAGCCTAAATAATACATGTTCACCTGCGAATCTTAATTGTTAATATTGTATCTTAGGTGAACCACTTTATTTTCACGCTTGGCTATTTTCTCTACGGACAATGTATCTTGAATACATGTTCCGTTGGTGCGAGTTATACATTTAATGAAATATGAAATCATAGTTTGTGCTTTTGGTGCTCAAGTAAAGATTAATGTAAAAACAGAAGAATTAAAGACTGTAGCAGCAGTGCAACTACAATGATTGAATTAATTCCAAGAAATGCAGTATATGTATCTGGAAGATACATTGGGATCTGTATCCAGTACGCTGTGCAGTGAACGAATTGTATGCTGTGTTTACAACTGCATGTCTTTTTGACATTTTTTAAAGAATCCAGTGCTGTGAAAATTTTTTTATTATTTTAATGGCATCACATAATAGCCCTTCTATTAGCCAGGAATTGAAGATAAAATGAGGTTTATTAATACTAGCACAAAAATCAGTATTTGTAATAATTTAACTTGTGTTAGTCACAATGCTATAATGTCAGAATCTAATATTGGGTCTTCTACAATACAAGTAATCACAGGATTTGTTTCAAAGCATATTTTCTATAATAAATGCCCAGATTTTCTTTCTGTCAGATCATAATGCTCAACAGTAGAGCACCACCGGCTGCATAAAATCCAGGGGCATGTTTTTAAATCTCATTTGAACCAGACTTGCAGGATTAACATGGTCTTACCCCTTTCAAATTTTAAGCTGCTCATCCTCTATATTGAAGCCATGGGTTCAATTCTAGAGTGTTTATTTTCTCTACTTGATTAACACAGGGATAAGTGTAACATATTATCATTTGCATATTAAAATTCCTTAGAATTATCCTAGGATTTCAAGACCTGAAACAATAAACACTTAAAAAGATCAAAATTCTATTTTTCCACCATCAATTTTTGAATATACTTCAAACCGGTCTACAAATTAGTTTTTAATGCACCATTTGACATATTTTTACAATAAAATCTTTCATCATACAGGTGATTTTCATTGTTGTTGGGTTTCATGTAATTGCATATGGTTGACTGGGATTATAATTAGGCATGGCATCTAGCCACATATTCTCAAAACTATAAACAATACCTTGGATATGATAAATAATACAACAGTAACAAAAATAAGTAAATAAATAAATATTCCATTATTCATTGATATTGTGTTTAATGAGTGTACAAAAAAGAGGCTTGTGTATCTTTTTCAAGGGCTTTTTTCTAAGATTGTTTATTGTACCTGGTGATATTCGTAGAATACGAAATAATTCATAGCATCATATCTGGTGTTATTCGTAGCTTACAAAAAAGTTGTGCTTATTATCGATTGGGTTATCTATTTATACAACCAAATTCAAATAAAATTATTTATTATTATATTTAATGAATAAATCTTCATTAATATTTCTTTGCCACAACTTTTATGTGACAATAACAATTTTTACTTTCTGGAACATTCAATTATGTGATTTACCTTTTAGTGCACATAAAAGTTGGATCCATTCATTTTTTATTTTAACTTTATACTTAATTCACACATACACGTCATATTTGACAGACAATTATGCTAGTCGCTAAATAATAACTGAAATTTTGACACATTACAGTTTTGTTTTGTAATTAGTGTTTAGTGAAATTTTCTTGCATTAAGAAAATAAAAAATATAGCGCAATAAGTGTAAAAGTATTAAACATTGTGCTAATTAGACCTCATTCTGGATTGGTTAGTTCTAAACATAGGTATC
Organism: Tanypteryx hageni; assembly: GCA_028673005.1. NCBI lineage: Eukaryota > Metazoa > Arthropoda > Insecta > Odonata > Petaluridae > Tanypteryx > Tanypteryx hageni. Next base: position 44,138,779 of record CM054115.1, on the reverse strand, counting down.
CTACATTCTACGTGTGGGTCTGTAACAGGCACATCATCTAATCTGGCACCTCTATGGTCCTGAGCATGATGGATAAAAGGAATTTCACTGTATCATCTTTAGATTATTTAACAATATATTAGCAAAAGGCTATTCTATTGCCATATCATTTCATGTAGTAAGCAACAGAGGAGACTATGGCAAGTGAAACTATGACCTGAGGAGTCGACTCTGACCGTAAACAAACAAAGGATTTAGCGAGAAGAACCAAGCGCTAAATACATATTTCGAGAGCCAAGCTCTCTTCATCAGTAGCAGGGCCGGCTCAAAGGGTTGTGCCGCCCCTAGCCAACTTTGCATTGGCCCCCCATCCCTTTCATCTAATTGTAAGCTGAGCAAGATTTTTCAGTTAAAAAATAAAATATACATATTTTGATATAATTTTATTGTTTATTTCATTCAGTTCATTTTATTCAATTATTAAAATAAAAAATATAATTTATGTAAATTAAATAACAAGTGGCATTAATTAATACATATTCATTACAATTTCGACTTCAAAGATTAACTTTTCGGGCCTTGATAGCTGCGAATCTTTGGATCATTTCATCCAGGTCTAAATCCTTGGTGATGATATGTTCAATTGATAAGGTTGCCAACCCATCCAACCGATCTTGTGTCATCGTGGAACAGAGATAAGTTAACTTCACATTTGAAAAGCTCCATCCTGTGCTGGGTACTGATACTGGAAACGTTACGAGAATTCTCAGCGCCACGAAAATATTTGCCAATGGCACCATCAAATTGTTTGAGCACATGAATTGCAAGATTTTCGTTGGAGAATAATTGCCTTCAAGATGGTTTCGCAAATATTTTAATTCATTGTATAAATTGATGCCGGGGATATCTTTCTGATCACCATCTGTAAGCAGAATTTCTAAATCCATTTACGCAGCTCGTCGTCACACATTTCTGTGGCATAATTCACATTGTATAAAACTTGGAACTAATTGTTATGCTCTGGAAGAAGAGTGGGGTCTGTTGGGTTGCGTGAGGGAAAACTTCCCTCATGCAACCCCCTCTTCTTCCAAAGCTACTGATGATGAGAGCTCGGCTCTCGAAATACATATTTAGCGCTTGGTTCTTCTCGCTAAATCCTTTGTTTGTTTACGGTCGGAGTCGACTCTTCAGGTCATAATATCATTTCATCATGACTAGCTTATTAAAAATCTTGCATTCAAAATAAACACAGTAGCAAGTCATCAGCGCTTCATGCTTAGTTCCATTCAATAAAAATACAAATAAACTAATCCCATACTAGTATAATCAATCCATAAATAAAGTCATTAAATGCTTGGAAGAAAAATTAAAATAGAGCATTGATGTAACTTATGATAAGATCATAAGAAACAGCAAATTAGAGAACATAAATGAAAGTAAACAACTATAAATACAAGGGCAAAAGACATTCCATCACTAAAAATGCAAACTAAAAAATATCATACAGTTTTCAGCAAGGCATACAAGATAACTAATAAACTGCTGGGCAAACAGGCTGTAATGCCTTTTGATTAATGAATACAGTAAAATGTCAGTGTAATGAACGCCGGAGTAACGAAATATTCAGTAAAACAAAATTATTTTCCATCCCCTGCCAATTTACCATGTAACATTATGCAAAAATGTTTCATTTTAATGAATATCATTTTAACAAAAATATCGGTTTAGCGCAAAAAAATCCATCCCAGTATGAAAAATATGATCATTATAACGAAGTTTGTAAAAAGAAATTCCTTAAACAATATAATGTGCTCTTTTTGATCTTTACTGGGTTTGGTTTTTTAGCGCCTGACAATGCTGCAATGATTTAAACTCGGTGAAATCTCAGTCCAGGCAAGTGTATTGAACGATTACTCGACTAGCAACCAATAGGCAAGTTCTTCACAGCTCTATCGGAACATTCAGAAAAAAAATTACAGACTTTTTTAAGAAGCAAACACTTATTCATGATTTCTTTCTTTATAATTATTTTGTTATATGTAACCATTGTTCTGGCATTTTGGCTGAAGTGCAATATATGTATTACTCTTGACTGTGCTGCTGCAAATGACTATGGCCTAATATAGAACTACATCCTACAGTAATGTGTTTTCGTATGAATAAACACTGATTGTATATCGAAAAACTTTTCCTTTTTATTCCAATAAAACTTTCTGTTAAGATGGATTTGGGTTGGGTTGCTGTAGCTGCATCTTCACTTTATATCAATATATTACTCCTGCTATTTCTAAATTTTTACAAATTCCTTTTTGTACACTATGCTTACCATGATGACTTAAGCACTACGCAGTTCTCCGAGTTACTGTTTTTGGTGCTACTGACAGGGGAGGATATATTGTGCTTCCACCGAATTTTTAAAATTGCATATCATTGTAATGAAATTTCATTGTAACAAATATATTTTGGTCATCTGCACAACTTCATTAAACTGTCATTCACTGCATTAACTAACTTCTGTTTGACCAATACTAAAAGACTGCACTAAGAAAAAGCAATTTTACAAGATAGGAAAATTGAAGTTATAAATAGCATCAACAATGACTAACATTTCCAGATGATAAATAAGTCTCTTGATCCCACAGGCTTATTGATATGAATGTTCTGATAAAGAAATTGAACTTTTACCATAGATGACATTTTCATTGAACCCTAACAATAAAAATTTTCACAAATGCTTGATAGAAACAAAAATTGCAACATGTAATTACTAAAAAAATTACATGAGTGCTATGATTAATTTAAAATGGTCCTTTCTTCTAGTTATGTCTCCATTACAAGTAATTAATTTGATCATACTTTTTAACATTCGATAGTTTAATACAATGCACTCTATAGATATATATGTTACAAATAAGTTGATAACTTTAGAAACAAATGACCTACCACCTAGTAGAGGAACTTACAAATGACATATCAATTATTTAATTGGAATTTTGCTCAAAAATAACTGATAAGCAGCACCTTTTCAATAAACAGTTGATATACTTAGTCCTAAACAATTGCCATTGAATTATTAAAAATTTTGGTGATGAGTATCACAAACAATTGGGTGGAATCATTTTACTTATATTGGTTGCATCCAAACTCACCCAGAAAAACCAGTGATTCCATCACGAATGTTGCCACCAACATTTCTGCAAAAGGTTAAAGCCCATGGTAGGAATTAAAAGGATTACTATACAGGGACAACTCAGCCAGAATACAAAAAATCACTATTGGAAGCACATAAAAAATATTTTACCAAGATGTACACGACTGATATCAACTATCTATAAGGAAACAGACTCTTTTTAATGGATATAAATGCAACCTAGTAAACCTAAACCAAAATAAAGTGTTGCTATTTACATAAAAACTTACAAAAGATAACAGGATGGTTGAAAATACCATGAAAACAAATTGTCTTCATCGGTCAAGCAGAATTTACTAGTAACATTTAACAGGAACTAATGATATTGGACAATTATTAATTTATACAAATATCATCTTGTACTTCATTACAGACTTTTACATTATTTCCTCAATAAACTATTTCGGCTACATAAATGGAAATAATTAAACATACTATCATGTCTCCATAAATATTCAAAATATTCATATAATTCTATCACAAGTAAGATCAGAATTTTTGTAGCTTCATGCAGTGAAATGAAATATTAAAGATGAATAGAAGAATATTTTATGCACAATCTATTTGCATTCCAATATCCTGATTATCATTAATGTAAAAGTAATCCTAGTAAGGCAGACAGTTAAAAAGAGCAGATTAAACTACCTAAGAAGTTCAATACACAGTGCATAATGACAACTGTGGTATATTTTCTATCAAATTTAACTTTTTTACATCTGAAAACATGCTAAGGCGAGTTCAGTGGAGTTACCTGATGGGCAGTATTTAAGATTCCCATCAGGATATGACTGAATAGCAAGGAAATGATGGAATCATATCAATATATAATACTGCTTCATAAGTTTCTACCATCTTAAAAATGATGAGCCGTTTACCTACACATAAATTAATGATGAAGAGATCATAACTGAATAAAATTTATAGATTATCCCAAAATACAAATTGTCAAGAATCCTGTAAAATAAGTAATTGTCAGTTTAAGTACAAGCTATGCAGAATGTCTAAATAAGTAAAATATCGCATTTTAAGAGTAAATGTCTAAATACCATATTTACCTGAATATATATTTTTTTACATAATAGCATTTTAAAAATAAAGACTTTTCTTATATTAATTTGCTATGAAATAACTTTCCATGGGCCATTGTTTGAACACATAGACAATTGAAATGACAGAGAAATGAATGCGCAATGTTGCAAAAGAAAAACTGAAGTGCCACAGCTACTCAAGGAAAGTATTTCATATGCACAAGGAAAAGCATCTCTAGCATTGTTCTGAATATTTTTACTGTGAATACGAAGTTTGGGGGAAGGGAGCAGGTAGTATAATAAAACATACATCATACCATAATTTATGCATCATATTTTTACTTCAGTAATTTAAGGCATAACTCAAACATATTCAAAACAGTTACTATTAAACGCCTCAAGCATGATTTAAGATGGCTATTTTTACAAGTAAAGCATGACTAATTCCCATGCAACATGCTTTGCTGCATCATTTACCAAAACAGGGTATTTGATGAAAGTCAAATGCTAAGAAAATTCTGACAATTCTGTATATAATATGTTATTACACATGCTTTGCAAGAGAAAATGCCAAAGTAGCATATGTTATGGCAAATGCTTGGGGAGTTAACAGTAAACCATTTTACAATTTATATTTACACAAAGATTAAGGTTTAATTGATTCATGCTCCAAATCTGGTTTAAGTTTAAAAAGGGTACAGAATTGTAGCCTCCAACTAAAATGCAAACCTGGAAACTTTCAATCATTTCCTTTTACTATTCATCAGAAAAAAGTTGTCTTGATTACAAAAATCAGCAAGATTATTATAATCAAATTATATATATACAGTAAAACCCCGATTTAATGTTCCCGCATTTAGTGAAATACCGGATTTAGTGAAGATTTTTTCAAGTCCCGACAATAGCTCCATATAAACAATGTATTATTTCCCCGCATTTAGTGAAACCCGATTTAGTGAAAAACCCGCATTTAGTGAAAAAATATTATGTACTCGTACTTCAATTTTTATTTGATGCTTCCCGCATTTAGTAAACTTTTTCATGTGCAAAAAGGAATCACAAAAGAAACATATTGTACGTAAAAATTACGATATACGCACAAAACATTGTGAATGGCTCATCATGCGCAAGCGGCTACATTGTCTGCTAAGGCGGTAGCAGCCGCAAGGAAACCGTAAATCCTACAATGTAATGAATCCTGCTCGTATGTTCCTCATTTATGGTATCACGCTCAATTACCTGTTGTCATAGTGTGCTATATACTCGACGTCATTTACGAGAAAATGCCCTTTGAAAATCACGATCCGAGAGTCATCGAAATAAGAACGTTAAAAGTCCTTTCCTAATTTTCTTGAAGCATTGGTCTAGGGGAAACGAGTTGGATTTCAAATATTTTTGCCGGGGTTCGATTCCCGAAGGGACCAATATTTTTTTCTCCGGTTTTTTTAATTTGTTCGCAATTTCCAGCATATCATCGATAAAACATGCAAACCATTTTAAAAAATGTATTCAATGCATTATAACCACTATTTTCTTCATCGTAGTTCTTCACCATAATTCTTAACGAACATAATTTTACAGATCACCCATTCGCTTTACCATCTCGTCATGTATTGATCATGATTTAAAGTTCTTATCTCGATGACTCTCGGATCGCGATTTTCAAAGGGCATTTTCTCGTAAACGACGTCGAGTATATAGCACACTATGACAACAGGTAACTGAGCGTGACACCAGAAATGAGGAACATACGAGCGGGATTCATTACATTGTAGGATTTACGGTTTTCTTGCGGCCGCTACCGTCTTAGCAGATAATGTAGCCGCTTGCGCGTGATGAGCCATTCACAATGTTTTGAGCGTATATCGTAATTTTTACGTACAATATGCTTCTTTTCTGATTTCTTTTTGCTCATGAAAAAGTTTTAACGTTCTTATCTCGATGACTCTCGGATTGCGATTTTCAAAGGGCATTTTCTCGTAAAGGACGTCGAGTTGGCACCTAGGTAGAAATAGGAGTCCGTTATTTTGCATATAATTTCATTCTGCAAAGTCGAATTCCGATACGAGTGTCACACCTTGGGGGCTTCCCTTGTGAGACATGTCAGCTGATTACTCCGATCCCGATGACGTAATGCCTGTCCCCTCTCCGTCTACCTTATCTAGCAGGTCAACTCTTCGTTGTGCTGCCTGCCTGTTTGGCGATCACTGTGTAAACCTGAAGCAATTGTGAAAAATATTCTTTCTACTATTTTTATTTTTATTCCTTAATAATGGCTACTAGTAAAAGGAAGAAGCTGACAATTACGGAAAAAGTGAAAATCATTCAAGAAGTGGAAAAGAACCCAAGCATGCCTGTGATAGAAATTGCACGCAAATTTAATCTTGCACCGTCTTCATTGTTTTGTATAATGAAGAATAAACAATTAATACTTGACGAAGAAGTGAAATGTGGGGGTAAAGCCATCAAAAGAAAAAATATCAAATCATCACCATATGATGAAATGGAGAAGATATTGATAGAGTGGTTTGTGGGAATGCGCTCCGCCAACCTCCCAATCAATGGTGTACTGTTGAAGGAGAAAGCAATTAGGGTAGCAACTAGGCTTAGAATAGAAAACTTTAAGGGTTCCAATGGATGGCTGGACAGATTTAAGAAGCGCCATGGACTTGAATATAAAAGTGTTTGTGGCGAAAGTGCTAGTGTTGATGAAGGAGCTGTTGACTACTGGAAGAGTGTAACATTGGTAAGGTATTTAGAAGGCTATAAGCCGAATGATATTTTTAATGCAGATGAAACGCATTTTTTTCAACCTTCTTCCATCAAAAACTCTTGCTACTAGAGGAGACAAGTGCAATGGTGGAAAGAGAAGTAAATATAGGATAACTGCACTTTTATGTGCAAATTCAGATGGCAGTGAAAAGTTGACGCCTCTAATAATAGGTAAATTTGCCAAGCCAAGGTGTTTTAAAAATGTACGGGCATTGCCATGTAAATATGCCAGTAATAAAAATGCATGGATGACAACGGATATATTTAAAACATTTTTGAAATCATTAGATGCAAAGATGGGTGGTGCAAATAGAAAAATTCTTCTATTTATTGATAAATGTCCGGCCCACCCTCCAGATACTGATTTTCTTCGCAATATTAAAGTGGTGTTTTTTCCAGCTAATTGTACTAGCCATCTGCAGCCACTTGACTTGGGCATTATTCACTCCATGAAAGCAAAGTACAGGAAGGCTTTGGTGCAGAAAGCAGTATCTTACATTGACATGAATAAACATTTGATACTGAGTGTCCTTCAGGGTTTGCATATGGTAACAGCTGCATGGAATTCAGTTACACCTCAAACAATATCAAACTGTTTTCATAAGGCTGCGTTCAGTTGCAACAATGCTATGGAAATTGATGTAGATATTGATGTGATTGACCACGAAAATTGGTTGAAAATTGCACCTGACATGGACACAAATTTTGAAGAGTTTGTCCGGTGTGATGATCTTGAGAGTATGTCTGGTCCTCCACAAGACGTGGAAGAAATTTGTAATACCAAAGAGGCAGAGGAAGAAGAGGCAGTAGTAGAAGAAGAGGCAGTACAAGAAGAAGAATCAGTTCCCACACTTGGTGAAGCGGTTCAGGCACTTGAAGTGGTGCGAAGATATTTAACTTCTTTTGATGTGAACAGCACTACTATATCAAAAGTAAATTCTTTGGAGCGAGAAGTTCTGAATGTTCAGAGCACCTGCCAGAAGAAGCAAACAAGTTTGCTGGAATATTTTAATAAATAACTTTCTTGTAGCTATGTATGCTTGGTTCTTGAATAATTTTGATATTTTTTGTGAAATTCCAAATATATTTTAATATTTTCTATTTAATGTTGTATGATGAAGCTTTTTAAAGGAGGGATGAAAAATTGTTTCAAGATTTATGTCAATTTTGAAAATACTTTGAAAATTTTGAAATTATTTTTTGTAATCATATGAATGATTCATTACAGAAATTTTCATATTCAATAGCAATAAGGCTTGTTTGTCACTGGAATTTGTTTATAAATGTTTATTTTAAAAGTATTAATATAAGTATTGTGCATACAAAATTGAAAAATGGATTTTCATTATAGAGACCATTTTCAGTGGCCTTATTCTGGTATTATATAATGGAACTAATACACAAGCAAAAAAGATAAATTTAACTCATTTTAATTGAAAACCTCCATTTAATGAAAACCTCGATTTAGTGAAATATATTCTAATCCCCCAGCGATTCGTTAAATAGGGGTTTTACTGAACTTTGAAAAGGCCTGTGATGGTATTACAATTTTTTTGTACCAAAGTAATTAAATGCAGCAATTAAAAAAAATATTCCTTTTTAATTTAGGTATTATTCCTCACCGTATGCAATCCAACCCAACCCCCACAACACAACCAAATCAACCAAACCTGTTTAAACAATGAAATTAAAGCTATTCAAGGGCATTTTCCGCATAAGTATCTCTAGTGTCGTACCCGAGAGAAACATAAGAAGACTAATGTCTGTGCTTACCAAACAGATTGTTACTTGCAAATAACAATTAAAATCTTATATTTCTTTTTTCCACCCCTAAAAAGTCATTCTTAATTTTTTACAAGTATTGTAAGTTTCTTGGCTTCTAGAAGGTTTATTCTGCAGTGCCACCCAAGTAAATAATTACCCTTTGACATAGTTACTGATTTTTGCGCATTTTGGATTATAGGTCATAAAAAAGAGCAATAATTTAGGAATGAAAGGCATTATCTAATTATAAACATTTAAAAATTAAAGAATCAAAATTTTATTTCCTGCAACAAAAGTTTCAATGCAGTGTTTTTATTGTTCCTTAAAGTCTAAAATTGATCTGTTACCAAGTAAAAGCCTTGCCAAAACAAGACTCCTATCAAAACCACTCACTTAAGACCTTGTCCCATGTCCCTCAGCACCTCCCTTGGCTGTCGGTGGTGTGTCGGCGGAAGTCCATGCATTTCTATATCTCTCACCCTCCTTGTGTAAGCTTCCAATTTCTTTTGAAGCTGCGATATCGCATGTGCACTTTTCTGGTTCTTCTTTTCAAACACAGCCTTAATGCGAACCAACTGCTGACGGTCTGCATTTGCAGCCAGTTTTAGGTACTCATTGACATTATCTACAATATAATGAAAATACCAAAAGTCAAAATTAATATAATAGGCCGTCCTAACTTCAATTTACTCCTCCATCAAAAATAATTGTTAAGGACTTTTATATTAACAATTTTTTTAAATACAGAAATAAAAGCAGGCCTCCAACCAGTAACCTGTATTTCCTCCACTTTTGGTGGAAATCATTATTTTACTAGAAAACAAAATAACTGTATAACTCATACAAATTTACATCTCAGTACAAAATACTCATGAAACACCAGTTTACCTTCTGCTAAAAATAGCAATAGAAATATGGAACACTAAAATTATAAACAATTTTATAGAAAACCCATAATTTAACAAGGATCCTAATTGAGGATATTTAATAAATTCACATCAAGCATGCAAAAATAAGTTCACCAGTCAAATATGCTCAAAATTGGAATTATTAAGGAGACAAAGTGATGCAACATATTTTACCATCACTAGTAGTTTGCTCTCCTCGAATTAATTCCTTGGTGCGACGTATCTTTGAATGCATGTGCTCAATGGCAGCTCGTGTCCTCACAACATCAGGAGTCTCAGCTGCCGTGCACAGTGAACCCCCTGCGATAGATCCACTATAGTCTACATCGTCAACGGACGCGGATGAAAGTGGGGGAGGTGTAGGAGATGGCCAGCCTGAATCCCCAACCAAACCCACTGATACTGAGGATCCTGGTCCTGAACCGGATCCATTTGGGGCAGCGAGGTACGAGACAGAGGGAAGATACACCTCCTGTGATCAAAATAAGGCTTATGATTAAAAAAAACTCCAAATAAACAATTTCAGGGTCCAAAATACATCAGAATGAACACAGAAAATTAAAGAAGAAACCTTAAAAACTATTTCTGAAGCTACATTCAACATTGCGTTAGTAAGCCCACATAACAGTTATATCAAAAAATGATCAAGGCAACTCCATTTTATGGCTAAATGAGTAGACTATAACAAATGATATCCTAAAAATAAGTCAGCCTAAGCAGTTAGTTATGGTTTCTAAATTATACATCACAAACCATAAGTTTTCAGAATTTTTCTAAATTATTTTTGAATCCCAAAAAAAGTTTAACACATGCATATAATTCCATGTCATTTACAATGTCCTTTGATTATAATTACCCTATATTCTTGCAATAAGAATGCATCATTCAACTAATTTAAACAAAATATTCCTTTATTAAAAGAAATGAAATCCATTAGAAAACTTTTATTGCATATGGTCCATCAGCACAATATTTTCTGAATAAGTTCTGTAAAAACTTAAACTATGTCAATTAAATATGAATGCGCAGTTATTTTAAATATTATTACTTAATTTCAAATAGCTGGATAAACTTTTAGCTGAACTACTGGACAAACTTGACAGCAACTCCTGAAAAATTAAGTAATTTGGTAGTACAAGAATTTAACACAATAGCAAAAAAGCAGAAAATAAATTACATTTTTTTAATTTCACTGATAAATGGGATGAAATTTTAAATCTTAAAAAAGAATATACTAGTTCACTATTATAATATAATAATAAAATTTTGCCACACACCAATCACCTTGTAAATTACTCAAAAAAGCAATCAGTTAGATAAAACTGAGAAACATTAACACAGGTATGCCTCGCTTAGCGCAAGGGGTGTGTTCCGGGAGATCTATGCGCTAACATAATTTGCGCTAAACGAACAGTTTATGACGTAGTAGTTAACCCAATTGATTTTTACTTGTCAGAAATTTTTTCATCCTTATATACCGTTGTAAAGCTACGTTTTTAAAGCAAATGATGTTTAAATACATAAATATTACTGAAAATAATGTTAGTTTATTAATATTTACTGAACATTTATTATTACAGCAGAAGGTCATTTTCCCGAAGATTTAAATAATGAAAACATCAAAACACGGAAAAAATATGATGCAAAGGAAATATTAAATTTTGATAATATACCGATTTATTTTCTAAACAGTTGTATTTAATCAAACAATCGATAATTATTAAAAACATATCTAACTCTAAGTAGTAATTATCTTTACTTTTATTCCTTCGTCGTAAATCATCCATTTCTTTTCACTTGCAAAACGCTTTGTGTGCATGAAAGATAAAAAACGTATTTACATTCATTTCTTCATCCTTGATAGTCCAGTTTCAAATGCTGCATGCACACTGATGCACACGAAAGGAAATTAAACGTATTTTCGTAATTGTAATAGATCTCATTTATTTCCGTTACTATGAATATTGTTAAAATATGTTAAAATAAGATGGTATATAACATTCATGCCAGTTTTTAATACTGAAAATATGATATATTAGAAGAAAGTATTACTTTAAGATCCTTTTTTATTCTTTTGAAATGTTAAGTATGTTCTACTAGTAGTATTATCAATGAATTATCTATTGGCATTTAGTATGAATTTATTTTATTCATAATTATCATATGTAGTAGCGAACAAAAGTGTGGAATCATGAATTTTATAAACATTTTTCTTCTATTTTTATATAAGCTTTTTATTTTGTTTTAGTTTTAGGTACTAAATACACTTGAAGACCACTTCATTACTTGTTTAGGTTTCAAAGTTGATGCTGAACAAACAAAAATTTACTGTATAATATTCATAAAGATTTTTCCAAACTTGTTTAATAAATAGTAATCAAAATATCAGAATTGTATTACAAGAGAAAAAGGTATAGTTTAAACAAATATAGTTTTGAATTTGATATTATTACGGAAATTGTTAGTACATCTAGCTGATTTTCTACAATAAATGAAATTAAAATATTTAAATTTATTGGATAAGAAAAATACTTCCAAACTTTTGTTCGCCACTAAATATACTAATTTGTTGTATGTACTTTTATTAATATCTAATGTTTCATCGTCTTTTTCTATAGGAACAAATTTCCATAGAAGGAATTACATTGTTCAAAAAATCAAATATCACAATTGCAAGAGGAATTAAAAAACAAGAACGATGTAATCACAGAGTTGAGACGCAAAATTCTACAGTTGGAAGACGAACTGCAAAATAATCAAGGTGCTCTTTCTTAGTTTTTAACAGAAGAACCAAAATACTACAAATTGAAAGAAAATGCATTACAAAATGGAGTTAAGGAGTCCTGAAAGGATTAAAATTGACGTTTGGTCTTGGAAAGAATGGGTATAATTTTTTATGAGAAACTGGATACCCTACATACAGTACTCTGAATAACTCTTTGGTATGAAAGTGCATTTTGGTTTACTAAACTCTGTCATTGATTTATTGAAGACCAAGGTTGAGTTTATGTCTAGTAATGAGAAAGACTGCTCGATAATGGTTGATGAAATGGAAATTTTTGTGACTTAGACTTGGATAAGTCAACAAAAAGGCTTGTTGGTCAAGTTACCCTTGGAGATAATAAAAATAGAGGCAATCATCTCACTGTGGTGGCACTACGTGGATTAAATACAGCCTGGAAACGGATTGTAGCTTGTCATGTGACTGGTCCGACTACTAAAGGAAATGACATGAAAAGCTTAATATTGCAAGTTATTGAAGGTGCTACAAATATTGGGCTGCGAGTGTGCACTATAGTATCTGATATGGGTTGCAATAATGAAGCTCTGTGGGTATCTCTTGGAATGTCAGTAAGTCGAGGAGAAAGAAAGTTTAGTTTTAGGGCAGAAGGCTGTGATGAACCTATAAATGTACTTGTAGATGGTCCACATTTATTAAAAAATTGGAAATCTGCTCTCTTAAATTCCGAAATCATTCTTCTCAATGATATAGTGAAAGATGAAGATTTACCAACACATATTGTCAGTGGAAAGTACATCACTCAACTTTGGAATAAAGAAATGAAAAATGAAAAGGGTTTGCATTTGTTGCATCATCTTACAGCAGAAATAGTTCATCCAAACCATTTCTCAAAAATGCATGTGGGAAATGCTATCAAATACATTTCTATCAAAACAGCGGATGCTTTAGAAACTGCAGTAATTCATAAAGTTTTACCTGCAGATGCTTTATCGGCAGCATGGTTTATAAGATTGCTTTGTCAATGGTTTGCACTGATAAACTCAAGAAAGAGAATTAAACCAATAACTGCTATGAATGAATGCACAGAAAAAAGATGATTTTATAAGTTCTTTCATAAAAATTATTGAAAAAACTGAAATTGGAAAAGGTTGAAAATCTTTGAACACGGGCATTATTTTAACATCTCTTTCTTTTTTGTTTACTGCTAAAAGATGTTTTAGTAGAGGCTACAAATTTTTACTTGGTTCCAGACTCAGCCAAGATGAACTTGAAAATATTTTTTCACAAATAAGGAGAAAAAGTGGTATGAAGCCTAGTGCATTGAATTCCTTGAGGTCTGTAAAACTAATATGCCTGACTCAGTATATATCCCAGATAAAAAATACTAATTATTATACTGACAATGGCCACCACCTTTTGAATAACTCACAAATGTGTAAAGATAAAAACTCCTCTGAAGTTGAAATTGCTGCACAAAGAAACTACACAGAAGATAATCAAGTTGAAACTAATTCCACAGAAGGTATTGAAATCATCCCAACCAATAAAACAAATATTCAATACATAGCAGGAAGCTGTGTAAATTAGGTTTTGAAACAATATTTGGGAAAATTGTAAATCTCATATGCTTGTGCAAAATGAAAATCTTTCTGACCTATCTTGTTTAACAGATTGCTTAAATCCGGGTGGACTTAAAAATATATCTAAGGTGGTGTACAGCCTCTTCGAAGAAACAGAATCTGCGATACAGGATAATAAGGATCAGTTATTATCTAATAACATGTCATTTAATGTTATCCAAAATATACTGGAGCAAAAATATCAAGGAATATTTCCTGATTGTTGTAACATACTTCAGGAATTGTTACAACATTATATGACTGTGAGAGGATTATCAATAAGAGATCACAAAACTGCAAAAAGAAAACGGTCTGCAAGTTTTGGATTGAAACTCATATGCAAACAAACAAAATAATTCTTTGTATTTCCATATTACATGTATATATTGCATCTTTGTAGTACATACAATGTACCATGCATTAAATACCAATATTAAAATAATGCTTTTCTATTAAATAAATTGTCTATTTCTTTCATTCACGTGCCTTCTAGTGCTATATTATATCTAGGGTTGCCAACCGTCCATCTTTTGGATCGACAATCCATCTTTAACAAGATTTGTCCATTGTCTATCCCTTACCTTTTGGGTGGACACGATTTGTCAATCTTTCCGTAAAGATTACTATTTGCTAGTAATTTTTTTCTGTATATATAATAATATAAATAATAATAAATATATTTTAGTAACACTGAAACTGAGCACAACTTGGTTGGCAGGAAAAATGCTCGTGGTCAAAATTTTTTGTCCACATGATTTCAGTACAGCTGACTCATCAGTGCGATTAAAAAAGATTTCAAATAAAAATGTTTGTATTTGGATTTTTTAATTAATAAAGCGAAACAAATATTGAGAAAGTGGTTACTTATTGGCTGAATATTTTTTTACTTAAAGAACAATAAGTACACAAAATTATTAAAAGTTTTGCTTCAAAATACTGAAGTTAATTTGTAAATGGTTTGGATTTGAAATGGCTCCAAGCTGCCAAGTTAACAACCCATAATGATGTCTAAGCAGTGGTGGATCCAATGGGGAGGGGGCAATTACCCTCCCCTTGGACACCAGATTGCCTTCCATGGTGTGCATTCTTAAATTTGTTCTGCGCAACATTCCTTGTTTCTACACCGAAGATTAAGACTTAGCAATGTTTTCCCGATTATGTTGGAGTTAAAAAAAAGCAATTACAAAATCATTTGGATGGTGAGTTCTTTGGGTATGCTGTTTGTCAATAATTTCAAAAAGTAGATCAAGAGCAGTGGTGTGCAACCTTTTTTAATCCCGGACCACACAGACAGATAAATTGAAAAGTGCAATGCATTTAAAAAATGATCAAATGCTTCTTAAATCTAATAAAGGAGAACAAAGATATAACTTGAAGAAACTTTTTTTTAATTTGCTTTTAAATTAAAGAAAAAATAAATAGACCATACTGGTTTACTGAAGTTTTCATTTTGATGTATGTTATTCACCAGCTTTTTGTTTAAATATTTTTTATTAGATTTTATTTTACTTGAATAGCCTGATTTTTCTTTACCTGTTTATTAATTTTTTCAGAGATTTATATGATTGAAATATGATACAAATATTGAATCATATTTGATGTGTTTGTTTTTTTAAAGAATCTGTATGATATTTCAAATTCTCTCTTTACTTATGTTATGAACCAAATTATATGTTTTTTAAATTACTACAATACATAATGTATACACTGTATTAGATTGATTAAAAATTGGTTTTTAAAGTGATGCTGAAAAAAATTCTCTAAATTTAATCAACTATCTCTTATCTCCCTCCCCTGTTACTATATCGCTATGTATCATCTATGCTCAAAACTTTAATACGTCCATATTTGGAGGTATAAAAAGTCAGCAACCCTAATTATATCTCAATTCTAAGATATTTTAAATTATTAAATATCGAAGGTCTGCGCATCGGATTCCAGCCGACTACATGTTAATCTAATGGAAAAATGAATCTTCAAAATATATAACAGAAGCACACACAAATATAAAAGAAAAGTTATTAAAAATACGAATTTTTTTAAAGGTACAGACTAGGTGTAATGACAGAAAAATCACTTTCACGTGTTAACACAATGGTAGGGCCGGCAAAAGAGGGCTCCAAAATGGCGGATGAGCCAGCTATGTTAGTATATAGTAGCTGTAATTCAATCAATGACGTCGAAACTGAAGACCTTGGATGGTGATCGGCCAGCGCAAACGAAAACAAGTTTTAAAAGAATGTTAAAAGCAGATTCCAAAAGCACTTTTTTAGTTTTTTCACGTAATATTTCGGAATACTTAACGTTTATGCATTTTTCAACAAACTCCAGATTTAGATATCAAATTACGTAATTATAATGTAACGTTGTATTTTCATTAGAGCTAAGCATTTAAAACGAAACGTAAAACCCAAAAACAATTAAGTTATTAAAAACATACCTCACCGCAGTTAAGCAGTTTTAATGTGATCTTTATCCATTTCATAAATGTAAACTGAACGTATTTGCGCTTGGCTTTTATTGCTGTAGTAACGTAAACAAAAAGAACCTTACCATAGTACGGTGCCGTATAAATAGTTCATAAGAGTTTTCTTAAAATCATGCGAAAAGGCAAACGGACAAACAAACGCTCTCCAAAATCAATAGGGCTTAGTTTCCCAGCTTTTTTCGTTACTTCAAAATTTTGCCAACGAACGGACGAAGTGAAAACATTACCGATTTTTTTAAGCGCTAACAAAAACGGAACAGGTCTATTATTACATAAATTTAACATAGGTACCAACAGAAAAGATATCAAGAATAATAGATGAATATCGATTAATAAGGTTAAAATTCAGTCATGAACCTCAAAGCAAAAACCCACCCAAAGCGAATCTATCCCTAACCAACTCAACAGTAACGTTAACATGTGCAAAACTTCCAATGCTTGGATCACTGCAAAAGACTGCAAATCAATGTAAAAACATCGTACAAGTGAACAGATGAAATGGACAGAAATTAAGCGAACAAATGTATAAATAAAAAAAATTGTATTTAATTAGTGTATAATACATAAGCAATTATCTTTGGAACAAAGAAGTGAAGGTAAGAAAAAAGTTGGGACTGGATTAACAGACCGTGGCCATTTAAGAACTTTATTTCCTAAATAAAAATTGAGATGCCAATTGCGCTGTCGAAAATGCACAAAACGAGCATTCGCTAAACGAGGCATGCCTGCAATTAATTATAATGATGTTCCTGATAGATATTATATTGAATAACTTACACTTGGCACAGAACTCAAGGAATTCTCAGAATGGATTTCAACCAAATGGGACTCAACAGTTGTAGGAAAACCGGTTTTCTTTGAAAGGGCAAAATTGAGATTAAAAATATTAAGCTCATCCATCTTGCTTGGGTCTAAGATGATGATCAAGTCCTTAGAAGTAAGAAACCATCCGAAGTATGGGAGAGCAGTACAGTGCTCAGACAGGATTTGAGTAGCCAGATTCATCTAAATATTAAAGTAGTGGAATGAAAGCATTTCAAGGTATAATTATTTCACTTCAACTGACTCTATAATCGGGTGAATTATTTGACAAGTAAAATGATACAGTTCAAGACAAATAAACATAACTTCTTTTCCTTAATTCTTAAACTTTTCAACAGAAATAAATTTGAAAAAGTTTAATTACTTTGTAAAATTTTGGCATGTTGATTTCTGTATTACTATGGTTTTGACAAATGATAATCACTTGGTAACAACCATAACAGTTATAAACAGTCAGCAAACATTCTTTTTGGATTCAAGAATCTATGCACAATCTTTGAGGATGGCTACTTTTCAACTGAAACAAATCTAGTTTGTTGAGAGAAATTATCTAGGTGATTCGAGAGAATTTTTCAGGAGGTGATTTAGGAAATATTTCCCCAAAATTTAATGACCCACTTCGAATTTGTTTACGAGTTATTTTGAAAACTTCTTTTAATAACTCATGTCATGCAAATAAAATAACAATTTTTATGAAAAATATCATTTTATTAAATTTAACAAATGATTCAAATTATTAAACAAAAAAACCATTTGTTAATTAAGGATTTTCTCTTTGCATTTCCAAACTGATGAGCACATCATATATACCATGTGCAAAACAGAGGTACATCTGAACTGGTCGTGGTGCAGTGTGTACTCCCTGAACCTTGACACTAGGGTCCTACATTCAAATCCTGGTGCTGATCATTTTTTATGTAAATTATTTTACCCAACCAATATTGTGCATTAATTTGTATTAATACAAATTAAAATACAACATTAGTTTGGCTATTTAAAAACGTTGACAGTGGGGTTTTCAGCATTTGGATTAATTCAAACGAAATCAATATTCTGGCCCTAAGTTGCACATACACAAAGTCTCTTTAGTAAGTATACCAAGTTTTAAGTCTCTAAGTTTCTTGGTTTTCGAGAAAGGCCGTCCACACACACACACACACACACACATGCTGCCTTTTATTATCATAGATGGAAGATACACATCATTAGTTAAGGAAATATATTGCTCAAAATTAAATCTCTGGACAATGGCTGCATACACACTATGATGTTTTTGTCCAACTTGGACAAAAAGAAAAATAAATGTTGACTTTTACCATACTCAACTTTCATTTATTGCTAGATGACATACAACAATAATATTTATTACTAAACATTGCTTGCTCTTCCAATAATTTTCAGTTTACTGTGATGGATCTGCATTTTACATTTCTCTTTTCCTTAGCTGGAGTGGATTTGTTTTAGTTGCTTGTTACTTCTGGGATTTATTCAGTCATTGGAGCTCTAATGAGCATGATGTCAGTAGGACTTTAGAGGTTAAAGTAAATCTAATCTAATTTCAATGCAAGGGTTCAGTGTTTCACATTCTATGATCTAGTTTATTCATGCCAGGATATAACTAGATATAATTATATCAGGCAGGAAATAGAAAATTCCATGGCTTATGTACACAATGATTTTCAATAATACTCCAAGAAGTTTTTGATTAAGATAATTAAAAGATCAATAAAATAAAATTATTCTACCATCATACCCTTGAGGAGCATTTGACTAAAATTGTAATAATGCCAATTTTACTATCAAACAAGGGAAAGAAAAAATTATTGAAACTACATCCAGCAGGAGCAAACTATGCCTCGATTTTGACCACTTGTAACAAAAAATGACCCAAAAAACATTTTAAAATCGTTAAATTTGAAACTATTGTTGTTTATTTAAGAAAACTGAGGATATTGTGCTAAGGAGCAAAACATTTATGACTAAAACCAAAATCATGGATACGGAAATAATAAAAATTGAGATTTAATGGATTTTAATGTAGATGCTACAGCTGTATTCCGAATTTGGAATTAATATTTAGAATATTTTATAGGAGACTAAAATCCGATTGCTATAGCTTACAACTCTAAAATTACTTGACCACCATGTAACAATCCACGAACCCAAATTACAAGTTGCCTCCCTAAATATGTAATTCGATGCCGTTGTAAACCAAATTTGTGTTTTGGCATCCCCTTAATTAACCAATTCCAAATTTACTACCCAAGATCGGCATCACCCGAATCTTAAAGCCCACAAAATGTAAAGGTCATAAATTTAACAGGTATTGAAGAGAAAAATAGGAAAAAATCACTTACCACATCCTCCTCCGCCCCACTCAGCCCCATCCCCTCCTCCTGGGAGCCGTGGTTGGAGGTCGGAGCGGCGGAGGGGAGAGCGGGGGGGACATTGGGGGCGGGAGAAGGGGCGAGGGGCAAAGCCTGCGAAGGGGAGGCCTGCTGAGTGGAAACGGAGGAGGCGACCCTCGGTAGGTGAGGGGTGCCTGCCTCCGCACCCCCGCCTCCTCCACCGCCTCCCCTCCTCCTCCCCTTGCCGGAGGAGGAGCCACTCATCCCTCCCCCGCTGCTCCCACTGCCGCTGCTGCCCTCTCCCGAACGGCGCCTGAAATAGACACGTGGTGAGGAAAGTGTTAAAAGACTTTTTAGTCAAGGGCGCTGAAGCAAGACACGCGGCATCATTGCTGGCAATTTTATGGGTATTATCCGGTGGGTCGGGAAAACATGGCGAAAGAATGACCAGTGTAATGATATTCCCAAATAAAAAGTTTTTCGAGGAAAAATTCCGTCAAACAAAAGGACGCGGTGAAAAACCGGGTAGGTACCCTCCGAGAAAAGAATCACTACACCAGTATTACAGAGACAAGAAAAACGTCGATCTCCAACGTTTAGCGAACCAGACAAGACGGATGAATAACCTTATTAGTGGAGAGTCTCGGGCACTTTCCAAATCATACAACTATTTTAATATGCTATTTCCTAAAATGAAATTAGCACAAAATAATACATAAATCGGCGAATATGTCTTGTTATAAGAATTAAATGATTGTGAAATGAAATGCAGTACCTATCTTAAAATAGCACGGGAATTGAAATTCATCCGCGAATTTCTCCAACTTGTTATAATGTCTTCTCATATCGCGACGCCAGATTTTTACGCCAAAATAAAGATAAAAACTAAAAACACAAAACCAAACAAATGGAAATTTTAAATCCAATAAAATTATCTTGAAAACAAGACGTTCAGAAGAAAGAAAAACAAAAAATTCTACAAATGCCGAAAACAAAAATAATCATGGCCGCATTATATTTTCTATACAAAAATCGATTCAAGCTTAATTTATTTTCTGATTTCAAGTAATAATATTCCTCCCCGTTCCATTTGTTTGAACGTTTCCATTGTTTCTCCAGAGGTTATAACAAGAAAAACTCCAGTTGGACGACTTGGCCGTCTTTCGCCAAGGAAGCATGGTTTTATGTATCAGGGCGTGAAAATGGCATTAAGTCGTCATCTAAAGGGCAAAGCGACCAGAAGATTTTTTTGGACATTGTGATACACGACACCGTACAGCCAGAAGGGGAGAACGGACGTGAATCTCGAGAAAGGCCTTTTGTCGTCCCAAGGGACATCTTTCACAAGTATGTCCAGGAAGAAATCCGCCAGCAGCCGGGCAATCGACCAGCAGGTGACTCTCTGTGCAAAAAGGTTAAGAACTGCCAGCATGCGGCTCTACGATCGAAAAATCTACGAAAGGCGAACCGACTCCGAAAATATAAATGTCACAGAGATCATACGAAAAGAAGCGGTACTTCTAAGCGATTACAAAAAACATACCAAACACACAGTTCCTTGAACACTAACATTATAATTCCACACTATAAACAACCATCTATTTATTTATTTAACACAGCGTCAAAAGCATCACTATTTGGCAGAATTACACATGGCAGTTTCTTTTTACTTTAAAAAAGGCTTTGGTCGCAAGGAGCCGCAAATTTACATAACTTCATCGAACGTCTCGATGTTTGCATTCTTGGCTCACGTCTATGCAGTTTCATCAACGTATTTTGGTTGGCGCCCATGAAGTAGAGTCCCCTTCCACCTTTGAAAGGAGGGAGATTCGACGCCAGAGACATCTGACGTCCTCTCGGGAAAACAAAACAGAATTTTCGGCACACCTACCTCGCGTAGAAGAAAAAACTCGTCCACGTAGTTAACGAGGAAATATGAGAGTGCTCCTCTCGACTAAAGCCTTTCTTCTCCGTTAAAACAACAACTGGGCGCGTCTAAAAGGGCGCCATGAAGACACACGATACAACGGTCGGATATACCGAAAAAGCGGCGACGAAGAAGCTACATCAAAAGGACACTGAAAGCTGCTCAGATACCTATCGCAGAAAAGGGTCTTGGAGCGAGATTTTGCCCGATCCCTTGCAGGTTCAAAGCAAAGGGAAAGATGGCGGAAAAGGGATTTTTATGGAGGTGAATTGACGTTTTCCTAATGCGGACGGGAGAAAAGAAATATCTTTCGGTATCACCAATGTCAGTTATGGATAAACGGTGGCGCTAAATCGGGGTTAGACTGTATATACTATATAACAATTTTTACGCGCATAATGCCGCGAATTGATTCATACATTCTTTAATACCTACATGAAAAATGACAAAACCATCAGATAATTTTTATTTTCTTGGGGAAACACATGAAACGATTATGTACACTGTCAGGAGTAGCATTTCATACGAACTTGTAAGTCTTCTAAAGACAGTCACCCAAGAGGTAAGAGAACAAAAAACATTTTGAGCTTTCATTTGCCCGGGGAGTTACCTACCACCGACAATATTTTTGTTAAAAATACATGGTGCGAGTATAATATGTTAACGTAAAAAATCAAATGAAATTTTTAAAATTCGACCAGGAAAACAGGTCTATTATCTACGATAATGAAACTAGTTTAGCGCGGAAATTATACTTTCGGGGGTGGGAGAGTAGAATTTAATTAAAAAGTTACAAAGTGACCCGAGGGAGGAGAAGACTGCTAGAAAACATCACAACCGAGGATAGTAAAGAAGGATAACGGAGGTGAGTTGGGTTTCGAGGAATTTGTAACAAAAGTTTGACGCAGGAAGTGACAAAAACAAAACATGCTCACAATCAGATTAAAGCTTCGATTTGCACAAACAAGCAGAGAAGGAACATGCAACATCACGAGACATGACCCATGCAACATCGCAAGTACAAGACTGACGTGCAGCGACGGTTCATTCAGCGCCTTCTCTGTGGGCTGAGTCGGTAGTAGACTGGAGGCTCCTCACAGACGGGAAAAACCAGCCTGCTTCCGAGATAAGTCTTCTCGTCACCTCACGGGCCCGTCGGACAATCTCAGGACTGAAGCAGGCGGGAACTGCCTGCTTCCGAGCAACGTTCATAGGTTACATTAGCATAGGTATGAAACAACTTTTTGATGAGTGGCGAATGAACCAAATGCTCGGATTTCAATTGATATCTTTGCGACGATGAATCGACGTCCATTTGTCGCACCGATACGAAGAAATCTCTCGCGATGATGCCCATGCGACACGTATAGAACGACCTGACGTAAAGTCGCACCGAAAAAGGCTCGAGTATTTTGTGTCGGGATGCATACCGTCCTAGGATTACAAGTACAAAGTGTCACAAAAGTCTGGACCCATAGTGAAAATGAACATAATATTCTTAAAGTTAATCAAACATGTCGGTTTGACACATGCAGGAAATACGTAAAATATACTAATGGCTGAGTGTACCAACTTATTTCCTGATAAGTATATGTAAAACCGACATTAGAAACGTGTTTTATTAACTTTAAGAATATTATAAATTCAAGATGGTAGGCGTAATCTTGTGTAACTGTTCCATGATAATCACAATGAGAGTTGGGTCGCGTTGAAATATTAAAAGTGGAAAAATACGAAATTGTTTAATTTGTTCATCTAACATAAGAATATTAACTATTTTCCTTATGGGTCCAGACTTTTGAGACACCCTGTGTATATGTAGCTTTTTATGGCGCTTACAGGTGATAAACTAACCCTAATTACCAATTATTATTATCCTCGAAAATAATGGCAGTTTTTAGTAAGGGGTTTCTTTATCTTCAATCATTAATTCCTTCATGAATGCTGACTATGTTAGTTAGGAAATGAATCATAGTCCGAATAAAATTTATTCTTATCAGATAAGTTATATATTTCAACCATTTAGTTATTTAGAGTCATTTAGATTGCCTTAGATTTTTCCTCATTGTCTATTTTCTTCGTTCGCCTTGGAAAACACCTGCGTTTGTCGGACAAGGTGGTCACCAACGAGGAAACCGCCGTTCATTAGATCATCCATATCCCAGGTTTAAGAAAGCCCTATTAAAAAACTAACCAGCGAAAGGGCAGCGTATGTTAATAAAATAAAAAAGACCAAACTTCGACGTCTTGCTGTTTAAAAACGATTATCAAAATTAAACGACTAAAACACGGAATGGTCGATATTCGCGATCCGAGTTTCGGTAAAAAAATAATGGTGAGCTTAGCGCGTCATTATCCGACGTCCTAACGAGGAGAATTCATGGGCGCTTTTAAGACTTCGAACTACTAGGCACAATTTCCTTACTAGGGGACCCGTTTGCACTGTTTGCATTGCAATGGGACTCGCAATATGGGTGAGGGGGGCGTAAGCGCGCTGCACCGACGTTAAAAGCGATCCTGCGAGAATGAAATACCGAGTGATCGACCGTTGGCAGCGCGGCAATTCTCCCTACAAATTTACTCCCTCACAAAACCAATAACTTCGGCATAGGAGACGAATTCCATTTCGTTTCATCGTCGAAGGCTTCCGAGGACCAATTTAAAGAGATACATAACGGGCGCCTCATTTTTTTCAAGGCCTCATTGGCTCCTGTCATTATTATTTTTTTCATTAAGTCGCCGGACGAGCTTATCAGAATTCAATAAGATCGATAATTTTCGATTTCCTCGACCGATGACGCGAGAGCGACTTGATGAGAAAAACCTATCGCCGATTCGACCTCCAACTGCCCGTCATTCACATCACGTCACAACGATTCTCTGCACGATGCTCCTGAACCAATTCTACCGCTTTAACAAAAAAAGCCTTGAGTCTATCCAATCACACGTTTTACCGCGCTGCGCCGCTCTAGTTTATCCGGTTTGATCAAACTCAAATGGGTATTTTTGTATTTTTTTAAGAACGTGGAATTGAATTGACAAACTGTGTCACCCCGATAGCCATTAGAAAAAAGTCAAACGTTAAAAACACCAGACGCGCGTTTCGGCTACAAATCGGCCGTCATCAGAGATGATCTATCGATAGTCGACTATGATGAAACGGGAGTCTGTTTTTCCCAATCTCTTAATGGCTATTGGAGAGGAAGTTTAAATTAATTCTATTTCAGGAACAAGGTGAGTTCGATAATTTTCTCGAATGAAAATGATATCGAATAGATTTTTTTAGTACAAGAACTGTCGAAATCAAAACTAAGTTTTTGCGGCAATACGACGTCGTTATATTGAACAAATAAAATCCACCGAGTTAATACAGTGGAAGTTCCTTAAAAACATTTTGCAAAAGATCTTCCGGCGAACTTTGAATCTACTTTTCAAGAGCGGAAGGTTATCTCTCGTTATAAACTTCTCCACACCAGAAATTTTTTTTGCCAATTTAAAAATATTCTCCTAAGACCAACCAAAATAATTTTCTTGCGGCATTTTTCTGTATTTGTCTATTCGACCTGACGATCATGCATTACCAGTAGTGGATTTGGAATTTTCCCGTCCCTAGTCCAAATTATTTTTCCGCGCCCTTTTTGGCGCCTTTTTCCTAAAAGAAACGCTCATGTATATGGTTAGTCTGTCTGTCCGTCCGACTGTGGATCATAAGAATTTAATTCATCAAAAGTCTGCCTAATATTAATTTTTTTATTCCCGCCCTGAAATCTTGTTTTTATTGCCGCCCCTGGGCCATTGCCTACTTTGGCATTATTTAAAATCCGCTACTGCGCGCCACTAATAAGAACGTTATCTTCCACGAGGAAATTCCTACCGGATGCAATTGTAAATTTACATGACGTACACAAGCGACGTCGAATATATTTGATAACGACTTGTCCATAACAAATCATAGAAATAAATATGAAAATAATTCCGGTGCACACTTTCAAATTACGGCTCAATCGAAAAATAAAATTATATCCTGTTGCGTCTAGAATTCAGGCAACAATATTTATTTAAAATGTGGACTCTTTCGTGTGTCTTTAAAAAACAGAAATATAAATAAAGAGAAGAGAAAAGGAAACTTATATAACGAAGTGCCTAAGCAAAACTCTTGATTTTTTCATCTTTGACTCGATTAATTAAATTTTCTGAAACAGGTGGGAATACACCGTAAACGAAACCGAAAAATGTTCAATATCGAAATAAACCAATTTTCATATTCGGCAGTTACGGAAAATACGTGGAAAAAATAATTTATAACTGGCATTTCATTTCATTTCTCATGACAGAATTCAACCTTGTAAAGAAACGGACAGCACAGAGCAGGTGAGTTCTAAATCCTTGACGTCAGAAAACAAAACCAGAACGAAGCACGAAGACAACGTTGAACGACATCAACCAGGTTTAATAGTAGTTTTGAAGATACCGGTGCAAAGCAATTAAGTTTATAAAATGGACTATAATAACACGTCAACTCCCCACAATAGTATGAAAACCGACTTTTAAATACTTTCCTACTAAGAAAAAAGGGAAGAGAAAAAAAATTAATTCCATCAGACGTATGCATTTCAGAGTATGTAGACGAGTAAAAAAGTAGAACATTTAAACCAGACGCAGAGAAAAACTAACATTTAAAAGGGTTAAAGGCAAAACGGCCATCGTAATGTTTTTTCCGTGCAGTCTTTCAAGTGAGGAAGAATAAATATCGAAAAAACGGCAAGTGCTAAGAGAAAGAGAGAAATATGAAAGTGTACGTAGAAAACACCCATTACTAATGTGCATGAAGAAGAAGGAGAAAAAATAATGTTTTCCACGGAGTTTGGACTCCTATTCAAGTGAATTACCTACTTCATGCACTAGATTCTAATAATATCACTATAAACGGCAACATGTTTGCAACGGTATAAAATATTTACACAACATTTAGCAGGGCTAATTTATCGGATGGATTTTTATGATGAGGTTTTTTACGTAATTCTATTAAAAAATAGGGTTCAAAGTAAAGAAAAAACTGAGTAGTTAATAAAAGGCTAACGTAGGTCTTCCTTCAGTAGGTCTGTAGTGAAGGAATATTTTACTATTATGTTATGTACAGGATTTGAGAGGGGGTTAAATAGAGGTCAGGAGCATAAGGTTGATTTAAGTTTAACATTCTAAAATTTATATTTTTAGTTATCATAGGCTTTTAGTGCACCTCGCCGTGAATTTACATAGCAGGAATTAAATTATATTAAAAGCGAAAGGACGAGTATAATTAGTCAATAGAGGAAATTTAGCGGTTCTTTTTTTTAAATTCCTAGGAAGCGCGATTGTGCCATATCAGATATTACATAAAAATAACAACTTCTCGATAAAAATTAATGATTTATAATGCGAGCACAAATATCTTTGATTTCAAACAAACTGTTCCACAGAACAATACTGAAATCAAATGCGAGACCAGAGAAAAAAACTGAAGATTTTTAATTGGTATAAAAGTTTTGTGCGGAAATCCTCCAATAATAATTTTAACCGAAATTAATAATCTTATGGCCAATTTTGGAATAGAACGAATAATAATGATAAATTTACTTATAAGAAAGCACATATTTTGAGCCTCGCTGACAATCAAGTTAAATTCTATCTCACTCGCGGCATTTGCGCTCAGCCATGAGATGTCACTACAAAAATTGAAAGACCAAACATTAATATTGATTATTTAAATTTAAGCATTTTTAAACCGGTTACTTTCGTTGCATTGTCGCTTTGAAGAAATATTGTCTCATGGGCGGCAAAATACCGCACATTCCAAAACCTATTCTCGTAACCAAACCAATCGAAGTATATAATGTAGTGACCAAACATCTACGGGATTTGATAATGGCACTATCGCGCTTCCGTTCCTTTTGTCTTTAGCGTCTTAAAAAAAAGTATGGTGCAGAGTTGAGACACGTTTGAAAATGCCATGCTCACCTGATCGGGAAACTAAACCTCCTATTTAACATAGTGGCAGCGACCTGGTGACGGAGTGAGGGGATGATATGTTGCAGGTGGTTGTGCTGCTGCTCTCAAGTACGCATGCGCCTGCCGTGGGTGGCAAGAGAGAAATAAAAGCGGGCATAGGGATGGGGGCAGACGGTTAAGGTGGACGTAGATTGGGAGGGGAAGGAGAAAAATCGCTTCGTCGCTTCGAAGAACGCCGTCTCCGAAGAGGTCGGCGACTTCATAGAGGCAGCGCGACGCTGCCCACGTGCGTTGCTCGTCAAAATGGCGAGGAGAGGCAGGGATTCCCACGAAATGGCCGCCGTCAAATTGCACCTGCTTTGCACGAGTTGGTGGGGGAGGCGGGGGTACGGCGGTAACGGAGGGTTCGTTGGTAGAAACGGCGCCTCCACAAGTGATATCCCTACATCTCGAGCGCCAAGGGCTATTGGTTCCCGTATGGAACGGACGAAGCGAGGAACCGAAAAAAAGAAAGAAAAAAACGCATCTCCATCAGTTGGTGCGCTAACGCTGCAGCGTCGTTGCCGTGTGATTCATTAAACAGAATGTTGTGCTCAATGCCCAGTTTCAGTCGTTATCCGCCATTTTATCGAGGGTAATCAATCAATCGAAGATTCAAAAAACGTGTAATTTCCACGCAGTAAGTAATAGAGGGATGGTTCGAGTATCTGGCTCAAATTGCTAGGGTTGCAGGTCCAAATTCGGCCTTTGCTATTGTTATTACGCTCATTATAAAACCGGCTGTTTATGGAATAACAAATAAATTAAAGTAGATCTTTTCAGAGTTAAAACCAGTGGTTGGCAACCTTTAATCCGTGGCGTGCACTATTGCAAGTTGACAATGATTCGGCGGGCCGGATTAGACTTTAAATCGGACGGTAACTAGAGATTCTGAGGTATAACATTATAAAATTTTTAAATCAAAACCTGGCATCAAAAATGTACACCTATTACTCTTCGCTAAATAAAAAATACGAGTTTGATCATCCGTGCGAGCAAAGCCATCTTCACATTCAAGTTACCATAACATCCCTTTCGCGTGCAGAATGTTTATCGGAATATATTTGGACGGATGGAACCCAAAGGCGGACGAGGAAACAACTGAATGCAACAGATATCCGCATTAAGTCAAAGAATAAAAGCAAATTCAAGACTTAACGTACGAAATGTTGGAATATTTCCAAGAAGTGCTCCCTCAAAAAGAACGGATATGCATCAGATGAAGAATTAAGTTAAATTTCAAAGTAATAATAATAATAATATAATAATAACAATTATTATTATTATCCTTCCAAAATAAGCACTTCAGTGTCAAAAAATTGAAAAAATAAGTACTTTTCTTAGATTTTTTCCAATAGCTATGACAAGGTTATGAAAAATTAGATGCGCATCTTGTCTGCAATGCAGCCGTATGCAGGGCGATTCACCGAAAACTGAATTTGTTGTAATGCACATCAGGATTTTTATGGCCTTGCCATTGCTACTGGAGATGCATAAGATAAGTATATATTTTTTCAGTTTTTGGTACTTAGTCTTAATTTTTTAATATGCTTTCGATTATAAGATAACACTTTAGTGAATTAATAATAATCGTGGTGGAAGTGGACTTTTTAAAGTTTCAAATTAGCGAGGAAAGATTTATAGCCATATATTATGCAAAATATATGAAGAGGCCAAAATTAAATTTCATGATTCGCTTTTTCATGATAACCGGAAGATTTGTACTCGCTGGCCGCCGTTTACCAATCCTCTGACCCATAGAAATGGATGATAGGAAAAATTGTATGAAGAACCTTTTTATTTGTAAACATAGGTACGGGTTAAATATGAAAAGAACAGACTTGATAAGGAGAGCTCTTATTTTTAGGGCGCTTTACATTGAGGATGATACCGGAGAAGTATATTCAAGATAGAACACCGTACACTTCAATATTTTCGTGAGGGAAAAATATTTTCCGAGTTCTGAAAATAATTTTCAATTACTGTTCCTTTAATTAGAGAAGGAACGCGTGCAGCAAATAAAACACGGGCACAATAAATTGTTAAAACTTTGCACGTATTTCTACAGAAAATAGAAAAAAAGTTAAAATAATTTCGCGTTTTTCGTTTACTACATTTGGTCCTTCTCTAAATAATTACACAGCTCCACAAAGTATCGGCCTATTCTGTAAAAAGCTATAAAACTATTCTTTCTCCACGCACATCATCTACAGAAGTGCCATCACAAAAGGAATAACGCGGTCGATAAAAAGATTTCGTAAGATATTTCCGAAAACATCCACCGCTGAAAAATAAAAGCTTCAATGGCTTCGGAAAATGCGAAAACCTTACCCCCGAGCTGCGAATACTTCTGAGTACTGGTTGATAATGGCAACGGGCAAAGCTTTATCGAAATTATCGCTGCCTACTCAGTTCAAACACTCGTCCTTTCAACTGTATGAACTGCGCAATTTACTCATTTTTTACCTCAGTTATGTCGCCACACAGTTCATTTGCGCATTTTAACAGATCCTTTATAATGGGTCTCGGAAATGAGCAACGCTTCATCCGACGCTCTCCGTTCGTCCGTACAGTGAATCCCGACCGCACGCACGGTTGGAAGGCTCAATTATCCCATCGATCTCGTCTCCAAATGGCTCTCTCTAATTGCAATTCGCCGGAAAACAACCGAGCACCTCCACGCACAAGTTTCGAAGAAAACCACGGAGCGACTTCTCGGAAAATCTGACGAAATTATCGCGGAGAATAAGATGTTAAATAACCTTATCTTATACCTTTTGATTCGAAGCAACCGACATGATACACGATTATTTTCGTTAAATCTAACAAAATGGAAAATAACGACTTTTTTATTAGGATAACTTTAGAAATCGATGGAAAGAATGTATCACTATGCGAATGGACATCAGTTGAAAAATGCGAACAATTTCTCTACTCATTTCACATTGTTCCCATGTAAAGCTTTACCAAAACGAGCAACTTCATGGTCATAATGAAACGAATACTTTGTGGTTTCCAGAACTTTAATGTAACACGACCGGTTTCACTACGATCGTAGCATCATCACCTGATGATCCGGTTGTGGAAACCACAAAGTATTCGTTTCATTATGAGTAAATTCCACAAAGTTGAGCCTGACCTCATTAATTATATTCATGGTCATAATTCTTTAATATCAGCAATCGATTTCATTCAAGTTATTAGACGGTATCAAAATCTTCCACTTATTTTTACTTTCTCATATAAGTAGTATATGGCGTCCAGAAAATCACTCCGGGGTTTTAAGAGGATACATAAAGAAAGTACTGTAATTGCGAAAAATCTCGACTCTAACGAGTTCGATTAAAATGCACTCAGTTATAGAGCATGGAGTCATAAACTATAATGAATAAGCCATGTTTCACAAAAAAGAACTACAAAGCGTCTAGCGACTCTATAATATATCTATTTTACGCCCAGCTCTCCCCACTTCTCTCATATTTTCCGCGGTTTTGTCTTTGTAGCAGTGGGAGTTCCTTCCAGTCAGTGAAGAGTGTAATGATACTGAACGCATGCGTGTGTGAGAAAGTTTGTGCACTGTGTTTTGTATCTATTTCTCTAACAAATACACTTTTAGAAGTAAATTAACCTTTAAAAGATAATTGCGATGCGAGGTGCATAGGTAAGTGCATGCTCGTGCTGTCCGCTACAATGAGCGCAGCCATACAGATTAAAGTGCACTTCTTGGTTAAATAAATCAAGAATTGATTAACGCCCGCATAAACTATAAACTGTCTATTTGCTTTGGCTTCTCCTAGTCGTAGCCATTAAAGACAAACAACGCACTCCTTTTTTTTGAAGGTGATATCCCAACTTCAACGTTACGAAGCAGGGAGACCAAAACTTCTACTTCCGCTGTCACGGTTTTTTTTAAAGCGCCATGTGCTTATTTATTCATCGCGACCTCCAAAAAAAAAAAAAGAAAACGCAAGGATCAAGCAGCACCGTACGTCAACACATTCCCCTCATAAAGAATGCATTTTTCCTGGGGATCTTGAAACGACCAGTACTGAAGGGAGCGAAAAGGGGATTTTTAAGCAAAGCAATAAGAGCGAAACGATCCAGTCATGTTATGGAGGTCGGCAAGATGATCAATCCTCCTCCATTCCGCATAACACGGCGACCTTCTCGCGCGGCGAACGTTAGGCAAAAAGCAAAATTTCAGATGCAAAACAGATACGAATAAAACTTTCATTACACTCGCTCGGTTTTTGGTTGTTTTTTTTAAATATCGATCAGAAATTTTTAGAGGATGAACTATTTTTAAAAATCGATATATCGTATTTCAAACGAGGAAAAGTCACCCAGGATATAATCGAACTCGGGTCTTCCACCAGCCGGAAGGATGCTCTAAACCCGGGGTCCTTCGACCAATTTTTTTGCTGACCTACATCTACCAGCATTTTTTGAAACAACTCCATACACCAGGACGTATTAAAGCAATACTGAAAGGAACAATAATTTAATTTTAACAACCAATCATGTTTATAAATTTAACTAATGAAAAAAATAAATGATAAATTTCTGTTTTGATATATCTTCATGCATGGCCAAAACAATCCCTTTCATAGTTTCGATATGACGATAAGGAAGGACCAGTCATTTAGTATAGCTTTTCCCATAAAACTCCCCGAGGAAAAGAAAGGATTCCCTCAACTCTATCCAAATGAAATATTTATCCCTATAACACTGCAATTCCATTAACGTTATATGCTTGAAAGCGCATACCACCAAGGTCGGATACGGGAGGAGGTGTAAAGGGGGTAATTACCCCCTCCATGATTTCCGAGCACTTAAATTTATCATAAAATAAATTGAAAAATATCGAAAAAATGTTACTTTTGTAGTGTATTTATTTTGCTGCGCAAAATGTTATATATGGTATATATTTGCAACAAAAATGCTGCCTGTTAAAATACAAACACGGAAATATTTTTGCTATATTTCCAAATGATAAAAGTACCCGCGAAATACCGTCGCACTCGGCCCAGTGTATATTTTAGCCTAGGTACGTCAAACTCGAAGAAGCAGCATCAGGTCCGCATTGAAGGGAGAGATGTTATAGAAGGGCTGTTAGGATTAGAGTTGTTTAATGAAGGCCAGATTTTGCAAACTAGACTTTATGTAGAATATTGGGCGTGTATTGTAATTAAAAACAAATATTTAGAAATCGCTTTATATAATAATTAATAAAAAATCTTGTCTCCTTCTCACAAAAATAAAGTATTTATATAAAATCTCAAACGATTTATTTAAGACAGAAATTTGCACTCCAGCCGCAGTAAGGTACAGAAAGGGACGCATGCGGCCAGCGGTCCACCAGTTCGACACATGTTTTTCAGATCCTGCTTTCACGCACGTAAAAGCCTAAGTATTTTAAAGCAATTTCCACCTCGATATAATAAAATTTTCTCGAAAGATGGCGCAAACTAAAACCCAAATATTTCGCGCAAAACTCTCGGACAAAATCAAACGCAGAAGATATAAAGACCATATGGAAGGAAATCAATTTTGCGGGAAAAACGTACCAGACCGAAGAGCAAGAGAGGTAGTCGGAACAATCGTAATAAAAAAACTAAAACACCCTCGCATGCGAATGTTCTATTAACGTTGTGCGTATGGAAACCGGTGATATCGTATCGGCGTTCGCATAAAAATTCGCCATATGGAGAGTAAGGTAGGGACGAAGCAAACGCTGGGTAAAAAAGGAACGAGAGGGATCGACAGGATATGAGAATGGAACGTGAAAGGATGGAGGAAGAGAGAGGGATGGAGGAAGAGAGAGGGATGGAGGAAGAGAGGGATGGAGGAAGAGGGGGATGGAGGGAGGAAGAGATGGAGGAATGGAGAGAGGGATGGAAGGAGGGAGGAATGGAGGGAGGAATGGAGGGAGGAATGGAGGGAGGAATGGAGGGAGGAATGAAGGGAGGAATGGAGG